>CM060071.1:1030519-1056519 GCA_030533445.1 Cyprinodon diabolis | reverse complement strand
CCGATGTCAGGCTCTGTCGGCAGCAGCGGGCACCATCAGCCACTCCGATGTCAGGCTCTGTCGGCAGCAGCGGGCACCATCAGCCACTCCGATGTCAGGCTCTGTCGGCAGCAGTAGCCACCATCAGTCACTCAGGTGTCAGGCTCTGTCAGCAGCAGTAGCCACCATCAGTCACTCCGATGTCAGGCTCTGCCGGCAGCAGCGGGCACCATCAGCCACTCCGATGTCAGGCTTTGCCGGCAGCAGCGGGCACCATCAGCCAATCCGATGTGAGGCTCTGTAGGCAGCAGCGGGCACCATCAGCCACTCCGATGTCGCCACTCCGATGTCAGGCTCTGTCGGCAGCAGCGGGCACCATCAGCCACTCCGATGTCAGGCTCTGTCGGCAGCAGCGGGCACCATCAGCCACTCCGATGTCAAGCTCTGTCGTCAGCAGTAGCCACCATCAGCCACTCCGATGTCAAGCTCTGTCGTCAGCAGTAGCCACCATCAGCCACTCCGATGTCAAGCTCTGTCGGCAGCAGTAGCCACCATCAGCCACTCCGATGTCAGGCTCTGTCGGCAGCAGCGGGCACCATCAGCCACTCCGATGTTAGGCTTTGTCGTCAGCAGTAGCCACATCAGCCACTCCGATGTCAGGCTCTGCCGGCAGCAGTAGCCAACATCAGCCACTCCGATGTCAGGCTCTGTCGTCAGCAGTAGCCACCATCAGCCACTCCGATGTCAAGCTCTGTCGTCAGCAGTAGCCACCATCAGCCACTCCGATGTCAAGCTCTGTCGGCAGCAGTAGCCACCATCAGCCACTCCGATGTCAGGCTCTGCAGGCAGCAGCGGGCACCATCAGCCACTCCGATGTCAGGCTCTGTCGGCAGCAGCGGGCACCATCAGCCACTCCGATGTTAGGCTCTGTCGTCAGCAGTAGCCACATCAGCCACTCCGATGTCAGGCTCTGCCGGCAGCAGTAGCCAACATCAGCCACTCCGATGTCAGGCTCTGTCGTCAGCAGTAGCCACATAAGCCACTCCGATGTCAGGCTCTGTCGTCAGCAGTAGCCACATCAGCCACTCCGATGTCAGGCTCTGCCGGCAGCAGTAGCCAACATCAGCCACTCCTATGTCAGGCTCTGTCGTCAGCAGTAGCCACATCAGAAACTCCGATGTCAGGCTCTGTCAGCAGCAGTAGCCACCATCAGCCACTCCGATGTCAGGCTCTGTCGGCAGCAGTGGGCACCATCAGCCACTCCGATGTCAGGCTCTGTCATCAGCAGTAGCCACATCAGCCACTCCGATGTCAGGCTCTGCCGGCAGCAGTAGCCAACATCAACCACTCCGATGTCAGGCTCTGTCGTCAGCAGTAGCCACATAAGCCACTCCGATGTCAGGCTCTGTCGTCAGCAGTAGCCACATCAGCCACTCCGATGTCAGGCTCTGCCGGCAGCAGTAGCCAACATCAGCCACTCCGATGTCAGGCTCTGTCGTCAGCAGTAGCCACATAAGCCACTCCGATGTCAGGCTCTGTCGTCAGCAGTAGCCACATCAGCCACTCCGATGTCAGGCTCTGTCGTCAGCAGCGGGCACCATCAGCCACTCCGATGTCGCCACTCCGATGTCAGGCTCTGTCGGCAGCAGCGGGCACGATCAGCCACTGCAATGTCAGGCTCTGTCGGCAGCAGCGGGCACCATCAGCCACTCCGATGTCGCCACTCCGATGTCAGGCTCTGTCGGCAGCAGCGGGCACCATCAGCCACTCCGATGTCAGGCTCTGCCGGCAGCAGCGGGCACCATCAGCCAATCCGATGTCAGGCTTTGTCAGCAGCAGCGGGCACCATCAGCCACTCCGATATCAGGCTCTGCCAGCAGCAGCGGGCACCATCAGCCACTCTAATGTCAGGCTCTGTCGGCAGCAGTAGCCACAATCAGCCACTCCGATTTCAGGCTCTGTCGGCAGCAGCGGGCACCATCAGCCACTCCGATGTCAGGCTCTGCCGGCAGCAGCGGGCACCATCAGCCACTCCGATGTCAGGCTTTGCCGGCAGCAGCGGGCACCATCAGCCAATCCGATGTCAGGCTCTGTAGGCAGCAGCGGGCACCATCAGCCACTCCGATGTCGCCACTCCGATGTCAGGCTCTGTCGGCAGCAGCGGGCACCATCAGCCACTCCGATGTCAGGCTCTGTCGGCAGCAGCGGGCACCATCAGCCACTCCGATGTCAAGCTCTGTCGTCAGCAGTAGCCACCATCAGCCACTCCGATGTCAAGCTCTGTCGGCAGCAGTAGCCACCATCAGCCACTCCGATGTCAGGCTCTGCAGGCAGCAGCGGGCACCATCAGCCACTCCGATGTCAGGCTCTGTCGGCAGCAGCGGGCACCATCAGCCACTCCGATGTTAGGCTCTGTCGTCAGCAGTAGCCACATCAGCCACTCCGATGTCAGGCTCTGCCGGCAGCAGTAGCCAACATCAGCCACTCCGATGTCAGGCTCTGTCGTCAGCAGTAGCCACCATCAGCCACTCCGATGTCAAGCTCTGTCGTCAGCAGTAGCCACCATCAGCCACTCCGATGTCAAGCTCTGTCGGCAGCAGTAGCCACCATCAGCCACTCCGATGTCAGGCTCTGCAGGCAGCAGCGGGCACCATCAGCCACTCCGATGTCAGGCTCTGTCGGCAGCAGCGGGCACCATCAGCCACTCCGATGTTAGGCTCTGTCGTCAGCAGTAGCCACATCAGCCACTCCGATGTCAGGCTCTGCCGGCAGCAGTAGCCAACATCAGCCACTCCGATGTCAGGCTCTGTCGTCAGCAGTAGCCACATAAGCCACTCCGATGTCAGGCTCTGTCGTCAGCAGTAGCCACATCAGCCACTCCGATGTCAGGCTCTGCCGGCAGCAGTAGCCAACATCAGCCACTCCTATGTCAGGCTCTGTCGTCAGCAGTAGCCACATCAGCAACTCCGATGTCAGGCTCTGTCAGCAGCAGTAGCCACCATCAGCCACTCCGATGTCAGGCTCTGTCGGCAGCAGTGGGCACTATCAGCCACTCCGATGTCAGGCTCTGTCATCAGCAGTAGCCACATCAGCCACTCCGATGTCAGGCTCTGCCGGCAGCAGTGGCCAACATCAACCACTCCGATGTCAGGCTCTGTCGTCAGCAGTAGCCACATAAGCCACTCCGATGTCAGGCTCTGTCGTCAGCAGTAGCCACATCAGCCACTCCGATGTCAGGCTCTGCCGGCAGCAGTAGCCAACATCAGCCACTCCGATGTCAGGCTCTGTCGTCAGCAGTAGCCACATAAGCCACTCCGATGTCAGGCTCTGTCGTCAGCAGTAGCCACATCAGCCACTCCGATGTCAGGCTCTGTCGTCAGCAGCGGGCACCATCAGCCACTCCGATGTCGCCACTCCGATGTCAGGCTCTGTCGGCAGCAGCGGGCACGATCAGCCACTGCCATGTCAGGCTCTGTCGGCAGCAGCGGGCACCATCAGCCACTCCGATGTCGCCACTCCGATGTCAGGCTCTGTCGGCAGCAGTAGCCACAATCAGCCACTCCGATTTCAGGCTCTGTCGGCAGCAGCGGGCACCATCAGCCACTCCGATGTCAGGCTCCGCCGGCAGCAGCGGGCACCATCAGCCACTCCGATGTCAGGCTCTGCCGGCAGCAGTAGCCAACATCAGCCACTCCGATGTCAGGCTCTGTCGTCAGCAGTAGCCACATAAGCCACTCCGATGTCAGGCTCTGTCGTCAGCAGTAGCCACATCAGCCACTCCGATGTCAGGGCACTGCCAGCAGCAGCGGGCACCATCAGCCACTCCGATGTCAGGCTCTGTCGGCAGCAGTAGCCACCATCAGCCACTCCGAAATCAGGCTCTGTCGGCAGCAGCGGGCACCATCAGCCGCTCCGATTTCAGGCTCTGTCGGCAGCAGCGGGCACCATCAGCCGCTCCGATTTCAGGCTCTGTCGGCAGCAGCGGGCACCATCAGCCACTCCGATGTCAGGCTCTGTCGGCAGCAGTAGCCACCATCAGCCATTCCGATGTCAGGCTCTGTCGGCAGCAGTAGCCAAATCAGCCACTCCGATGTCAGGCTCTGCCGGCAGCAGCGGGCACCATCAGCCACTCCGATGTCAGGCTCTGTCGGCAGCAGTAGCCACCATCAGCCATTCCGATGTCAGGCTCTGTCGGCAGCAGTAGCCAAATCAGCCACTCCGATGTCAGGCTCTGCCGGCAGCAGCGGGCACCATCAGCCACTCCGATGTCAGGCTCTGTCGTCAGCAGTAGCCACATAAGCCACTCCGATGTCAGGCTCTGTCCTCAGCAGTAGCCACATCAGCCACTCCGATGTCAGGCTCTGTCGTCAGCAGTAGCCACATAAGCCACTCCGATGTCAGGCTCTGTCGTCAGCAGTAGCCACATCAGCCACTCCGATGTCAGGCTCTGCCGGCAGCAGTAGCCAACATCAGCCACTCCGATGTTAGGCTCTGTCGTCAGCAGTAGCCACATAAGCCACTCCGCTGACAGGCTCTGTCGTCAGCAGTAGCCACATCATCCACTCCGATGTCAGGCTCTGTCAGCAGCAGTAGCCACCATCAGCCACTCCGATGTCAGGCTCTGTCGGCAGCAGCGGGCACCATCAGCCACTCCGATGTCAGGCTCTGTCGTCAGCAGTAGCCACATCAGCCACTCCGATGTCAGGCTCTGTCGGCAGCAGTAGCCACCATCAGTCACTCAGGTGTCCGGTTCTGTCAGCAGCAGTAGCCACCATCAGTCACTCCGATGTCAGGCTCTGCCGGCAGCAGCGGGCACCATCAGCCACTTCGATGTCAGGCTCTGCCGGCAGCAGCGGGCACCATCAGCCAATCCGATGTCAGGCTCTGTAGGCAGCAGCGGCCACATCAGCCACTCCGATGTCAGGCTCTGTCGTCAGCAGTAGCCACCATCAGCCACTCCGATGTCAAGCTCTGTCGGCAGCAGTAGCCACCATCAGCCACTCCGATGTCAGGCTCTGCAGGCAGCAGTAGCCACCATCAGCCACTCCGATGTCAAGCTCTGTCGGCAGCAGTAGCCACCATCAGCCACTCCGATGTCAGAATCTGCGGGCAGCAGCGGGCACCATCAGCCACTCCGATGTCAGGCTCTGTCGGCAGCAGCGGGCACCATCAGCCACTCCGATGTCAGGCTCTGTCGTCAGCAGTAGCCACATCAGCCACTCCGATGTCAGGCTCTGCCGGCAGCAGTAGCCAACATCAGCCACTCCGATGTCAGGCTCTGTCGTCAGCAGTAGCCACATAAGCCACTCCGATGTCAGGCTCTGTCGTCAGCAGTAGCCACATCAGCCACTCCGATGTCAGGCTCTGCCGGCAGCAGTAGCCAACATCAGCCACTCCTATGTCAGGCTCTGTCGTCAGCAGTAGCCACATCAGCCACTCCGATGTCATTCTCTGTCAGCAGCAGTAGCCACCATCAGCCACTCCGATGTCAGGCTCTGTCATCAGCAGTAGCCACATCAGCCACTCCGATGTCAGGCTCTGCCGGCAGCAGTAGCCAACATCAACCACTCCGATGTCAGGCTCTGTCGTCAGCAGTAGCCACATAAGCCACTCCGATGTCAGGCTCTTTCGTCAGCAGTAGCCACATCAGCCACTCCGATGTCAGGCTCTGTCGGCAGCAGTAGCCAACATCAGCCACTCCGATGTCAGGCTCTGTCGTCAGCAGTAGCCACATAAGCCACTCCGATGTCAGGCTCTGTCGTCAGCAGTAGCCACATCAGCCACTCCGATGTCAGGCTCTGTCGGCAGCAGCGGGCACCATCAGCCACTGCAATGTCAGGTTCTGTCGGCAGCAGCGGGCACCATCAGCCACTGCAATGTCAGGTTCTGTCGGCAGCAGCGGGCACCATCAGCCACTCCGATGTCAGGGCTCTGCCGGCAGCAGCGGGCACCATCAGCCACTCCGATGTCACGCTCTGTCGGCAGCAGTAGCCACCATCAGCCACTCCGATGTCAGGCTCTGTCAGCAGCAGTAGCCACATCAGCCACTCCGATGTCAGGCTCTGTCGTCAGCAGTAGCCACATAAGCCACTCCGATGTCAGGCTCTGTCGTCAGCAGCGGGCACCATCAGCCACTCCGATGTCAGGGCTCTGCCGGCAGCAGCGGGCACCATCAGCCACTCCGATGTCACGCTCTGTCGGCAGCAGTAGCCACCATCAGCCACTCCGATGTCAGGCTCTGTCGGCAGCAGTAGCCACATCAGCCACTCCGAAGTCAGGCTCTGCCGGCAGCAGTAGCCAACATCAGCCACTCCGATGTCAGGCTCTGTTGTCAGCAGTAGCCACATAAGCCACTCCGATGTCAGGCTCTGTCGTCAGCAGTAGCCACATAAGCCACTCCGATGTCAGGCTCTGCCGGCAGCAGTAGCCAACATCAGCCACTCCGATGTAAGGCTCTGTCGTCAGCAGTAGCCACCATCAGCCACTCCGATGTCAGGCTCTGTCGGCAGCAGCGGGCACCATCAGCCACCATCAGCCACTCCGATGTCAGGCTCTGTCGACAGCAGTAGCCACCATCAGTCACTCAGGTGTCAGGCTCTGTCAGCAGCAGTAGCCACCATCAGTCACTCCGATGTCAGGCTCTGCCGGCAGCAGCGGGCACCATCAGCCACTCCGATGTCAGGCTCTGCCGGCAGCAGCGGGCACCATCAGCCAATCCGATGTCAGGCTCTGTAGGCAGCAGCGGGCACCATCAGCCACTCCGACGTCGCCACTCCGATGTCAGGCTCTGTCGGCAGCATCGGGCACCATCAGCCACTCTGATGTCATGCTCTGTCGGCAGCAGTAGCCACATCAGCCACTCCGATGTCAGGCTCTGTCGTCAGCAGTAGCCACCATCAGCCACTCCGATGTCAAGCTCTGTCGGCAGCAGTAGCCACCATCAGCCACTCCGATGTCAGGCTCTGCAGGCAGCAGTAGCCACCATCAGCCACTCCGATGTCAAGCTCTTTCGGCAGCAGTAGCCACCATCAGCCACTCCGATGTCAGAATCTGCCAGCAGCAGCGGGCACCATCAGCCACTCCGATGTCAGGCTCTGTCGGCAGCAGCGGGCACCATCAGCCACTCCGATGTCAGGCTCTGTCGTCAGCAGTAGCCACATCAGCCACTCCGATGTCAGGCTCTGCCGGCAGCAGTAGCCAACATCAGCCTCTCCGATGTCAGGCTCTGTCGTCAGCAGTAGCCACATAAGCCACTCCGATGTCAGGCTCTGTCGTCAGCAGTAGCCACATCAGCCACTCCGATGTCAGGCTCTGCCGGCAGCAGTAGCCAACATCAGCCACTCCGATGTCAGGCTCTGTTGTCAGCAGTAGCCACATAAGCCACTCCGATGTCAGGCTCTGTCGTCAGCAGTAGCCACATCAGCCACTCCGATGTCAGGCTCTGTCGGCAGCAGCGGGCACCATCAGCCACTGCAATGTCAGGCTCTGTCGGCAGCAGCGGGCACCATCAGCCACTCCGATGTCGCCACTCCGATGTCAGGCTCTGTCGGCAGCAGCGGGCACCATCAGCCACTCCGATGTGGCCACTCCGATGTCAGGCTCTGTCGGCAGCAGCGGGCACCATCAGCCACTCCGATGTCAGGCTCTGCCGGCAGCAGCGGGCACCATCAGCCAATCCGATGTCAGGCTTTGTCAGCAGCAGCGGGCACCATCAGCCACTCCGATATCAGGCTCTGCCAGCAGCAGCGGGCACCATCAGCCACTCTGATGTCAGGCTCTGTCGGCAGCAGTAGCCACATCAGCCACTCCGATGTCAGGCTCTGTCGGCAGCAGTAGCCACATCAGCCACACCGATGTCAGGCTCTGTCGGCAGCAACAGGCACCATCAGCCCCTGCGATGTCAGGCTCTGTCGGCAGCAGCGGGCACCATCAGCCACTCCGATGTCAGGCTCTGCCGGCAGCAGCGGGCACCATCAGCCACTCCGATGTCAGGCTCTGTCGGCAGCAGTAGCCACCATCAGGCACTCCGATGTCAGGCTCTGTCGGCAGCAGCGGGCACCATCAGCCACTCTCATGTCAGGCTCTGTCAGCAGCAGCGGGCACCATCAGCCACTCCGATGTCAGGGCTGTGCAAGCAGCAGCGGGCACCATCAGCCACTGCGATGTCAGGCTCTGTCGGCAGCAGTAGCCACCATCAGCCACTCCGATGTCAGGGCTCTGCCAGCAGCAGCGGGCACCATCACCCACTCCAATATCAGGCTCTGCCAGCGGCAGCGAGCACCATCAGCCACTCCGATGTCAGGGCTCTGCCGGCAGCAGCGGGCACAATCAGCCACTCCGATGTCACGCTCTGTCGGCAGCAGTAGCCACCATCAGCCACTCCGATGTCAGGCTCTGTCGTCAGCAGCGGGCACCATCAGCCATTCCAATGTCAGGCTCTGTCGGCAGCAGCGGGCACCATCAGCCACTCCGATGTCAGGGCTCTGCCGGCAGCAGCGGGCACCATCAGCCACTCCGATGTCACGCTCTGTCGGCAGCAGTAGCCACCATCAGCCACTCCGATGTCAGGCTCTGTCGGCAGCAGTAGCCACATCAGCCACTCCGATGTCAGGCTCTGCCGGCAGCAGTAGCCAACATCAGCCACTCCGATGTCAGGCTCTGTCTCAGCAGTAGCCACATAAGCCACTCCGATGTGTGGCTCTGCCGGCAGCAGTAGCCAAAATCAGCCACTCCGATGTCAGGCTCTGCCGGCAGCAGTAGCCAACATCAGCCACTCCGATGTCAGGCTCTGTCGTCAGCAGTAGCCATATCAGCCACTCCGATGTCAGGCTCTGCCGGCAGCAGTAGCCAACATCAGCCACTCCGATGTCAGGCTCTGTCGTCAGCAGTAGCCACATAAGCCACTCCGATGTCAGGCTCTGTCGTCAGCAGTAGCCACATCAGCCACTCCGATGTCAGGCTCTGTCGGCAGCAGCGGGCACCATCAGCCACTGCAATGTCAGGCTCTGTCGGCAGCAGCGGGCACCATCAGCCACTCCGATGTCAGGGCTCTGCCGGCAGCAGCGGGCACCATCAGCCACTCCGATGTCACGCTCTGTCGGCAGCAGTAGCCACCATCAGCCACTCCGATGTCAGGCTCTGTCGTCAGCAGCGGGCACCATCAGCCACTCCAATGTCAGGCTCTGTCGGCAGCAGCGGGCACCATCAGCCACTCCGATGTCAGGGCTCTGCCGGCAGCAGCGGGCACCATCAGCCACTCCGATGTCACGCTCTGTCGGCAGCAGTAGCCACCATCAGCCACTCCGATGTCAGGCTCTGTCGGCAGCAATAGCCACATCAGCCACTCCGATGTCAGGCTCTGCCGGCAGCAGTAGCCAACATCAGCCACTCCGATGTCAGGCTCTGTCGTCAGCAGTAGCCACATAAGCCACTCCGATGTGTGGCTCTGCCGGCAGCAGTAGCCAACATCAGCCACTCCGATGTCAGGCTCTGCCGGCAGCAGTAGCCAACATCAGCCACTCCGATGTCAGGCTCTGCCGGCAGCAGTGGCCACATCAGCCACTCCGATGTCAGGCTCTATCGGCAGCAGTAGCCACATCAGCCACACCGATGTCAGGCTCTGTCGGCAGCAGCAGGCACCATCAGCCACTCCGATGTCAGGCTCGGTCGGCAGCAGCGGGCACCATCAGCCACTCCGATGTCAGGCTCTGTGGTCAGCAGTAGCCACATCAGCCACTCCGATGTCAGGCTCTGCCGGCAGCAGTAGCCAACATCAGCCACTCCGATGTCAGGCTCTGTCGTCAGCAGTAGCCACATAAGCCACTCCGATGTCAGGCTCTGTCGTCAGCAGTAGCCACATCAGCCACTCCGATGTCAGGCTCTGTCGTCAGCAGTAGCCACATCAGCCACTCCGATTTCAGGCTCTGCCGGCAGCAGTAGCCAACATCAGCCACTCCGATGTCAGGCTCTGTCGTCAGCAGTAGCCACATAAGCCACTCCGCTGTCAGGCTCTGTCGTCAGCAGTAGCCACATCAGCCACTCCGATGTCAGGCTCTGTCAGCAGCAGTAGCCACCATCAGCCACTCCGATGTCAGGCTCTGTCGGCAGCAGCGGGCACCATCAGCCACTCCGATGTCAGGCTCTGTCGTCAGCAGTAGCCACATCAGCCACTCCGATGTCAGGCTCTGCCGGCAGCAGTAGCCAACATCAGCCACTCCGATGTAAGGCTCTGTCGTCAGCAGTAGCCACATAAGCCACTCCGATGTCAGGCTCTGTCGGCAGCAGCGGGCACCATCAGCCACTCCGATGTCAGGCTCTGTCGGCAGCAGTAGCCACCATCAGTCACTCAGGTGTCAGGCTCTGTCAGCAGCAGTAGCCACCATCAGTCACTCCGATGTCAGGCTCTGCCGGCAGCAGCGGGCACCATCAGCCACTCCGATGTCAGGCTCTGCCGGCAGCAGCGGGCACCATCAGCCAATCCGATGTCAGGCTCTGTAGGCAGCAGCGGACACCATCAGCCACTCTGATGTCGCCACTCCGATGTCAGGCTCTGTCGGCAGCAGCGGGCACCATCAGCCACTCCGATGTCAGGCTCTGTCGGCAGCAGTAGCCACATCAGCCACTCCGATGTCAGGCTCTGCCGTCAGCAGTAGCCACCATCAGCCACTCAGATGTCAGGCTCTGTCGGTAGCAGTAGCCACCATCAGCCACTCCGATGTCAGGCTCTGCAGGCAGCAGTAGCCACCATCAGCCACTCCGATGTCAAGCTCTGTCGGCAGCAGTAGCCACCATCAGCCACACCGATGTCAGAATCTGCCGGCAGCAGCGGGCACCATCAGCCACTCCGATGTCACGCTCTGTCGGCAGCAGCGGGCACCATCAGCCACTCCGATGTCAGGCTCTGTCGGCAGCAGCGGGCACCATCAGCCACTGCAATGTCAGGCTCTGTCGGCAGCAGCGGGCACCATCAGCCACTCCGATGTCAGGGCTCTGCCGGCAGCAGCGGGCACCATCAGCCAATCCGATGTCACGCTCTGTCGGCAGCAGTAGCCACCATCAGCCACTCCGATGTCAGGCTCTGTCAGCAGCAGTAGCCACCATCAGCCACTCCGATGTCAGGCTCTGTCGTCAGCAGTAGCCACATAAGCCACTCCGATGTCAGGCTCTGTCGTCAGCAGTAGCCACATCAGCCACTCCGATGTCAGGCTCTGTCGGCAGCAGCGGGCACCATCAGCCACTGCAATGTCAGGCTCTGTCGGCAGCAGCGGGCACCATCAGCCACTCCGATGTCAGGGCTCTGCCGGCAGCAGCGGGCACCATCAGCCACTCCGATGTCACGCTCTGTCGGCAGCAGTAGCCACCATCAGCCACTCCGATGTCAGGCTCTGTCAGCAGCAGTAGCCACCATCAGCCACTCCGATGTCAGGCTCTGTGGTCAGCAGTAGCCACATAAGCCACTCCGATGTCAGGCTCTTTCGTCAGCAGCGGGCACCATCAGCCACTCCAATGTCAGGCTCTGTCGGCAGCAGCGGGCACCATCAGCCACTCCGATGTCAGGGCTCTGCCGGCAGCAGCGGGCACCATCAGCCACTCCGATGTCACGCTCTGTCGGCAGCAGTAGCCACCATCAGCCACTCCGATGTCAGGCTCTGTCGGCAGCAGTAGCCACATAAGCCACTCCGATGTCAGGCTCTGCCGGCAGCAGTAGCCAACATCAGCCACTCCGATGTCAGGCTCTGTCGTCAGCAGTAGCCACATAAGCCACTCCGATGTCAGGCTCTGCCGGCAGCAGTAGCCACATCAGCCACTCCGATGTCAGGCTCTATCGGCAGCAGTAGCCACATCAGCCACACCGATGTCAGGCTCTGTCGGCAGCAGCAGGCACCATCAGCCCCTGCAATGTCAGGCTCTGTCGGAAGCAGCGGGCACCATCAGCCACTCCGATGTCAGGCTCTGTCGGAAGCACCGGGCACCATCAGCCACTCCGATGTCAGGCTCTGTCGGCAGCAGCGGGCACCATCAGCCACTCCGATGTTGCCACTCCGATGTCAGGCTCTGCCGGCAGCAGTAGCCAACATCAGCCACTCCGATGTCAGGCTCTGTCGTCAGCAGTAGCCACATCAGCCACTCCGATGTCAGGCTCTGTTAGCAGCAGTAGCCACATCAGCCACTCCGATGTCAGGCTCTATCGGCAGCAGTAGCCACATCAGCCCCTGCAATGTCAGGCTCTGTCGGCAGCAGCGGGCACCATCAGCCACTCCGATGTCAGGCTCTGTCGGCAGCAGTAGCCACCATCAGCCACTCCGATGTCAGGCTCTGTCGGCAGCAGCGGGCACCATCAGCCACTCTGATGTCAGGCTCTGTCGTCAGCAGCGGGCACCATCAGCCACTCCGATGTCAGGCTCTGCCGGCAGCAGCGGGCACCATCAGCCACTCCGATGTCAGGCTCTGCCGGCAGCAGCGGGCACCATCAGCCATTCCGATGTCAGGCTCTGTCAGCAGCAGCGGGCACCATCAGCCACTCCGATGTTAGGGCTGTGCAAGCAGCAGCGGGCACCATCAGCCACTGCGATGTCAGATTCTGTCGGCAGCAGTAGCCACCATCAGCCACTCCGATGTCAGGCCTCTGCCAGCAGCAGCGGGCACCATCACCCACTCCGATATCAGGCTCTGCCAGCAGCAGCGAGCACCATCAGCCACTCCGATGTCAGGGCTCTGCCGGCAGCAGCGGGCACCATCAGCCACTCCGATGTCAGGCTCTGTCGGCAGCAGTAGCCACAGTCAGCCACTCCGATTTCAGGCTCTGTCGTCAGCAGTAGCCACATCAGCCACTCCGATGTCAGGCTCTGCCGGCAGCAGTAGCCAACATCAGCCCCTCCTTTGTCAGGCTCTGTCGTCAGCAGTAGCCACATCAGCCACTCCGATGTCAGGCTCTGTCGTCAGCAGTAGCCACATCAGCCACACCGATGTCAGGCTCTGTCGGCAGCAGCGGGCACCATCAGCCACTGCAATGTCAGGCTCTGTTGGCAGCAGCGGGCACCATCAGCCACTCCGATGTCAGGGCTCTGCCGGCAGCAGCGGGCACCATCAGCCACTCCGATGTCACGCTCTGTCGGCAGCAGTAGCCACCATCAGCCACTCCGATGTCAGGCTCTGTCGTCAGCAGCGGGCACCATCAGCCACTCCAATGTCAGGCTCTGTCAGCAGCAGTAGCCACATAAGCCACTCCGATGTCAGGCTCTGTCGTCAGCAGTAGCCACATAAGCCACTCCGATGTCAGGCTCTGTCGTCAGCAGCGGGCACCATCAGCCACTCCAATGTCAGGCTCTGTCGGCAGCAGCGGGCACCATCAGCCACTCCGATGTCAGGGCTCTGCCGGCAGCAGCGGGCACCATCAGCCAGTCCGATGTCACGCTCTGTCGGCAGCAGTAGCCACCATCAGCCACTCCGATGTCAGGCTCTGTCAGCAGCAGTAGCCACATAAGCCACTCCGATGTCAGGCTCTGTCGTCAGCAGTAGCCACATAAGCCACTCCGATGTCAGGCTCTGTCGTCAGCAGCGGGCACCATCAGCCACTCCAATGTCAGGCTCTGTCGGCAGCAGCGGGCACCATCAGCCACTCCGATGTCAGGGCTCTGCCGGTAGCAGCGGACACCATCAGCCACTCCGATGTCACGCTCTGTCGGCAGCAGTAGCCACCATCAGCCACTCCGATGTCAGGCTCTGTCGGCAGCAGTAGCCACATCAGCCACACCGATGTCAGGCTCTGCCGGCAGCAGTAGCCAACATCGGCCACTCCGATGTCAGGCTCTGTCGTCAGCAGTAGCCACATAAGCCACTCCGATGTCAGGCTCTGTCGTCAGCAGTAGCCACATCGGCCACTCCGATGTCAGGCTCTGTCGTCAGCAGTAGCCACATAAGCCACTCCGATGTCAGGCTCTGTCGGCAGCAGCGGGCACCATCAGCCACTGCAATGTCAGGCTCTGTCGGCAGCAGCGGGCACCATCAGCCACTCCGATGTCAGGGCTCTGCCGGCAGCAGCGGGCACCATCAGCCACTCCGATGTCACGCTCTGTCGGCAGCAGTAGCCACCATCAGCCACTCCGATGTCAGGCTCTGTCAGCAGCAGTAGCCACAAAAGCCACTCCGATGTCAGGCTCTGTCGTCAGCAGTAGCCACATCAGCCACTCCGATGTCAGGGCTCTGCCGGCAGCAGCGGGCACCATCAGCCACTCCGATGTCAGGGCTCTGCCGGCAGCAGCGGGCACCATCAGCCACTCCGATGTCAGGCTCTGTCAGCAGCAGTAGCCACATAAGCCACTCCGATGTCAGGCTCTGTCGTCAGCAGTAGCCACATAAGCCACTCCGATGTCAGGCTCTGTCGTCAGCAGCGGGCACCATCAGCCACTCCAATGTCAGGCTCTGTCGGCAGCAGCGGGCAACATCAGCCACTCCGATGTCAGGGCTCTGCCGGCAGCAGCGGGCACCATCAGCCACTCCGATGTCAGGGCTCTGCCGGCAGCAGCGGACACCATCAGCCACTCCGATGTCACGCTCTGTCGGCAGCAGTAGCAACCATCAGCCACTCCGATGTCAGGCTCTGTCGGCAGCAGTAGCCACATCAGCCACTCCGATGTCAGGCTCTGCCGGCAGCAGTAGCCAACATCAGCCACTCCGATTTCAGGCTCTGTCGTCAGCAGTAGCCACATAAGCCACTCCGATGTCAGGCTCTGCCGGCAGCAGTAGCCAACATCAGCCACTCCGATGTCAGGCTCTGCCGGCAGCAGTAGCCAACATCAGCCACTCCGATGTCAGGCTCTGCCGGCAGCAGTAGCCACATCAGCCACTCCGATGTCAGGCTCTATCGGCAGCAGTAGCCACATCAGCCACACCGATGTCAGGCTCTGTCGGCAGCAGCAGGCACCATCAGCCCCTGCAACGTCAGGCTCTGTCGGCAGCAGCGGGCACCATCAGCCACTCCGATGTCAGGCTCTGCCGGCAGCAGTAGCCAACATCAACCACTCCGATGTCAGGCTCTGTCGTCAGCAGTAACCACATAAGCCACTCCGATGTCAGGCTCTGTCGTCAGCAGTAGCCACATCAGCCTATCCGATGTCAGGCTCTGTCGGCAGCAGCGGGCACCATCAGCCACTGCAATGTCAGGCTCTGTCGGCAGCAGCGGGCACCATCAGCCACTCCGATGTCAGGGCTCTGCCGGCAGCAGCGGGCACCATCAGCCACTCCGATGTCACGCTCTGTCGGCAGCAGTAGCCACCATCAGCCACTCCGATGTCAGGCTCTGTCAGAGGCAGTAGCCACATAAGCCACTCCGATGTCAGGCTCTGTCGTCAGCAGTAGCCACATAAGCCACTCCAATATCAGGCTCTGTCGTCAGCAGCGGGCACCATCAGCCACTCCGATGTCAGGGCTCTGCCGGCAGCAGCGGACACCATCAGCCACTCCGATGTCACGCTCTGTCGGCGGCAGTAGCCACCATCAGCCACTCCGATGTCAGGCTCTGTCGGCAGCAGTAGCTACATCAGCCACTCCGATGTCAGGCTCTGCCGGCAGCAGTAGCCAACATCAGCCACTCCGATGTCAGGCTCTGTCGTCAGCAGTAGCCACATAAGCCACTCCGATGTCAGGCTCTGCCGGCAGCAGTAGCCAACATCAGCCACTCCGATGTCAGGCTCTGCCGGCAGCAGTAGCCAACATCAGCCACTCCGATGTCAGGCTCTGCCGGCAGCAGTAGCCACATCAGCCACTCCGATGTCAGGCTCTATCGGCAGCAGTAGCCACATCAGCCACTCCGATGTCAGGCTCTATCGGCAGCAGTAGCCACCATCAGCCACTCCGATGTCAGGCTCTGCAGGCAGCAGTAGCCACCATCAGCCACTCCGATGTCAAGCTCTGTCGGCAGCAGTAGCCACCATCAGCCACACCGATGTCAGAATCTGCCGGCAGCAGCGGGCACCATCAGCCACTCCGATGTCAGGCTCTGTCGGCAGCAGCGGGCACCATCAGCCACTCCGATGTCAGGCTCTGTCGTCAGCAGTGGCCACATCAGCCACTCCGATGTCAGGCTCTGCCGGCAGCAGTAGCCAACATCAACCACTCCGATGTCAGGCTCTGTCGTCAGCAGTAGCCACATAAGCCACTCCGATGTCAGGCTCTGTCGTCAGCAGTAGCCACATCAGCCTATCCGATGTCAGGCTCTGCCGGCAGCAGTAGCCAACATCAGCCACTCCGATGTCAGGCTCTGTCGTCAGCAGTAGCCACATAAGCCACTCCGATGTCAGGGTCTGTCGTCAGCAGTAGCCACATCAGCCACTCCGATGTCAGGCTCTGTCGGCAGCAGCGGGCACCATCAGCCACTGCAATGTCAGGCTCTGTCGGCAGCAGCGGGCACCATCAGCCACTCCGATGTCAGGGCTCTGCCGGCAGCAGCGGGCACCATCAGCCACTCCGATGTCACGCTCTGTCGGCAGCAGTAGCCACCATCAGCCACTCCGATGTCAGGCTCTGTCAGCAGCAGTAGCCACATAAGCCACTCCGATGTCAGGCTCTGTCGTCAGCAGTAGCCACATAAGCCACTCCAATGTCAGGCTCTGTCGTCAGCAGCGGGCACCATCAGCCACTCCGATGTCAGGGCTCTGCCGGCAGCAGCGGGCACCATCAGCCACTCCGATGTCAGGGCTCTGCCGGCAGCAGCGGACACCATCAGCCACTCCGATGTCACGCTCTGTCGGCAGCAGTAGCCACCATCAGCCACTCCGATGTCAGGCTCTGTCGGCAGCAGTAGCCACATCAGCCACACCGATGTCAGGCTCTGTCGGCAGCAGCAGGCACCATCAGCCCCTGCAACGTCAGGCTCTGTCGGCAGCAGCGGGCACCATCAGCCACTCCGATGTCAGGCTCTGCCGGCAGCAGTAGCCAACATCAACCACTCCGATGTCAGGCTCTGTCGTCAGCAGTAGCCACATAAGCCACTCCGATGTCAGGCTCTGTCGTCAGCAGTAGCCACATCAGCCTATCCGATGTCAGGCTCTGCCGGCAGCAGTAGCCAACATCAGCCACTCCGATGTCAGGCTCTGTCGTCAGCAGTAGCCACATAAGCCACTCCGATGTCAGGCTCTGTCGTCAGCAGTAGCCACATCAGCCACTCCGATGTCAGGCTCTGTCGGCAGCAGCGGGCACCATCAGCCACTGCAATGTCAGGCTCTGTCGGCAGCAGCGGGCACCATCAGCCACTCCGATGTCAGGGCTCTGCCGGCAGCAGCGGGCACCATCAGCCACTCCGATGTCACGCTCTGTCGGCAGCAGTAGCCACCATCAGCCACTCCGATGTCAGGCTCTGTCAGAGGCAGTAGCCACATAAGCCACTCCGATGTCAGGCTCTGTCGTCAGCAGTAGCCACATAAGCCACTCCAATGTCAGGCTCTGTCGTCAGCAGCGGGCACCATCAGCCACTCCAATGTCAGGCTCTGTCGCCAGCAGCGGGCACCATCAGCCACTCCGATGTCAGGGCTCTGCCGGCAGCAGCGGACACCATCAGCCACTCCGATGTCACGCTCTGTCGGCAGCAGTAGCCACCATCAGCCACTCCGATGTCAGGCTCTGTCGGCAGCAGTAGCTACATCAGCCACTCCGATGTCAGGCTCTGCCGGCAGCAGTAGCCAACATCAGCCACTCCGATGTCAGGCTCTGTCGTCAGCAGTAGCCACATAAGCCACTCCGATGTCAGGCTCTGCCGGCAGCAGTAGCCAACATCAGCCACTCCGATGTCAGGCTCTGCCGGCAGCAGTAGCCAACATCAGCCACTCCGATGTCAGGCTCTGCCGGCAGCAGTAGCCACATCAGCCACTCCGATGTCAGGCTCTATCGGCAGCAGTAGCCACATCAGCCACTCCGATGTCAGGCTCTATCGGCAGCAGTAGCCACCATCAGCCACTCCGATGTCAGGCTCTGCAGGCAGCAGTAGCCACCATCAGCCACTCCGATGTCAAGCTCTGTCGGCAGCAGTAGCCACCATCAGCCACGCCGATGTCAGAATCTGCCGGCAGCAGAGGGCAACATCAGCCACTCCGATGTCAGGCTCTGTCGGCAGCAGCGGGCACCATCAGCCACTCCGATGTCAGGCTCTGTCGTCAGCAGTAGCCACATCAGCCACTCCGATGTCAGGCTCTGCCGGCAGCAGTAGCCAACATCAACCACTCCGATGTCAGGCTCTGTCGTCAGCAGTAGCCACATAAGCCACTCCGATGTCAGGCTCTGTCGTCAGCAGTAGCCACATCAGCCTATCCGATGTCAGGCTCTGCCGGCAGCAGTAGCCAACATCAGCCACTCCGATGTCAGGCTCTGTCGTCAGCAGTAGCCACATAAGCCACTCCGATGTCAGGCTCTGTCGTCAGCAGTAGCCACATCAGCCACTCCGATGTCAGGCTCTGTCGGCAGCAGCGGGCACCATCAGCCACTGCAATGTCAGGCTCTGTCGGCAGCAGCGGGCACCATCAGCCACTCCGATGTCAGGGCTCTGCCGGCAGCAGCGGGCACCATCAGCCACTCCGATGTCACGCTCTGTCGGCAGCAGTAGCCACCATCAGCCACTCCGATGTCAGGCTCTGTCAGCAGCAGTAGCCACATAAGCCACTCCGATGTCAGGCTCTGTCGTCAGCAGTAGCCACATAAGCCACTCCAATGTCAGGCTCTGTCGTCAGCAGCGGGCACCATCAGCCACTCCAATGTCAGGCTCTGTCGGCAGCAGCGGGCACCATCAGCCACTCCGATGTCAGGGCTCTGCCGGCAGCAGCGGACACCATCAGCCACTCCGATGTCACGCTCTGTCGGCAGCAGTAGCCACCATCAGCCACTCCGATGTCAGGCTCTGTCGGCAGCAGTAGCCACATCAGCCACTCCGATGTCAGGCTCTGCCGGCAGCAGTAGCCAACATCAGCCACTCCGATGTCAGGCTCTGTCGTCAGCAGTAGCCACATAAGCCACTCCGATGTCAGGCTCTGCCGGCAGCAGTAGCCAACATCAGCCACTCCGATGTCAGGCTCTGCCGGCAGCAGTAGCCAACATCAGCCACTCCGATGTCAGGCTCTGCCGGCAGCAGTAGCCACATCAGCCACTCCGATGTCAGGCTCTATCGGCAGCAGTAGCCACATCAGCCACTCCGATGTCAGTCTCTATCGGCAGCAGTAGCCACCATCAGCCACTCCGATGTCAGGCTCTGCAGGCAGCAGTAGCCACCATCAGCCACTCCGATGTCAAGCTCTGTCGGCAGCAGTAGCCACCATCAGCCACACCGATGTCAGAATCTGCCGGCAGCAGCGGGCACCATCAGCCACTCCGATGTCAGGCTCTGTCGGCAGCAGCGGGCACCATCAGCCACTCCGATGTCAGGCTCTGTCGTCAGCAGTAGCCACATCAGCCACTCCGATGTCAGGCTCTGCCGGCAGCAGTAGCCAACATCAGCCACTCCGATGTCAGGCTCTGTCGTCAGCAGTAGCCACATAAGCCACTCCGATGTCAGGCTCTGTCGTCAGCAGTAGCCACATCAGCCACTCCGATGTCAGGCTCTGTCGTCAGCAGTAGCCACATAAGCCACTCCGATGTCAGGCTCTGTCGTCAGCAGTAGCCACATCAGCCACTCCGATGTCAGGCTCTGTCGGCAGCAGCGGGCACCATCAGCCACTGCAATGTCAGGCTCTGTCGGCAGCAGCGGGCACCATCAGCCACTCCGATGTCAGGGCTCTGCCGGCAGCAGCGGGCACCATCAGCCACTCCGATGTCACGCTCTGTCGGCAGCAGTAGCCACCATCAGCCACTCCGATGTCAGGCTCTGTCGTCAGCAGCGGGCACCATCAGCCACTCCAATGTCAGGCTCTGTCGGCAGCAGCGGGCACCATCAGCCACTCTGATGTCAGGGCTCTGCCGGCAGCAGCGGGCACCATCAGCCACTCCGATGTCACGCTCTGTCGGCAGCAGTAGCCACCATCAGCCACTCCGATGTCAGGCTCTGTCGGCAGCAGTAGCCACATCAGCCACTCCGATGTCAGGCTCTGCCGGCAGCAGTAGCCAACATCAGCCACTCCGATGTCAGGCTCTGTCGTCAGCAGTAGCCACATAAGCCACTCCGATGTGTGGCTCTGCCGGAAGCAGTAGCCAACATCAGCCACTCCGATGTCAGGCTCTGCCGGCAGCAGTAGCCAACATCAGCCACTCCGATGTCAGGCTCTGCCGGCAGCAGTAGCCAACATCAGCCACTCCGATGTCAGGCTCTGTCGTCAGCAGTAGCCACATAAGCCACTCCGATGTCAGGCTCTGTCGTCAGCAGTAGCCACATCAGCCACTCCGATGTCAGGCTCTGTCGTCAGCAGTAGCCACATAAGCCACTCCGATGTCAGGCTCTGTCGTCAGCAGTAGCCACATCAGCCACTCCGATGTCAGGCTCTGTCGGCAGCAGCGGGCACCATCAGCCACTCTGATGTCAGGGCTCTGCCGGCAGCAGCGGGCACCATCAGCCACTCCGATGTCACGCTCTGTCGGCAGCAGTAGCCACCATCAGCCACTCCGATGTCAGGCTCTGTCGGCAGCAGTAGCCACATCAGCCACTCCGATGTCAGGCTCTGCCGGCAGCAGTAGCCAACATCAGCCACTCCGATGTCAGGCTCTGTCGTCAGCAGTAGCCACATAAGCCACTCCGATGTGTGGCTCTGCCGGCAGCAGTAGCCAACATCAGCCACTCCGATGTCAGGCTCTGCCGGCAGCAGTAGCCAACATCAGCCACTCCGATGTCAGGCTCTGCCGGCAGCAGTAGCCACATAAGCCACTCCGATGTCAGGCTCTGTCGTCAGCAGTAGCCACATCAGCCACTCCGATGTCAGGCTCTGTCGTCAGCAGTAGCCACATAAGCCACTCCGATGTCAGGCTCTGTCGTCAGCAGTAGCCACATCAGCCACTCCGATGTCAGGCTCTGTCGGCAGCAGCGGGCACCATCAGCCACTGCAATGTCAGGCTCTGTCGGCAGCAGCGGGCACCATCAGCCACTCCGATGTCAGGGCTCTGCCGGCAGCAGCGGGCACCATCAGCCACTCCGATGTCACGCTCTGTCGGCAGCAGTAGCCACCATCAGCCACTCCGATGTCAGGCTCTGTCGTCAGCAGCGGGCACCATCAGCCACTCCAATGTCAGGCTCTGTCGGCAGCAGCGGGCACCATCAGCCACTCCGATGTCAGGGCTCTGCCGGCAGCAGCGGGCACCATCAGCCACTCCGATGTCACGCTCTGTCGGCAGCAGTAGCCACCATCAGCCACTCCGATGTCAGGCTCTGTCGGCAGCAGTAGCCACATCAGCCACTCCGATGTCAGGCTCTGCCGGCAGCAGTAGCCAACATCAGCCACTCCGATGTCAGGCTCTGTCGTCAGCAGTAGCCACATAAGCCACTCCGATGTGTGGCTCTGCCGGCAGCAGTAGCCAACATCAGCCACTCCGATGTCAGGCTCTGCCGGCAGCAGTAGCCAACATAAGCCACTCCGATGTCAGGCTCTGCCGGCACCAGTAGCCACATCAGCCACTCCGATGTCAGGCTCTATCGGCAGCAGTAGCCACATAAGCCACTCCGATGTCAGGCTCTGTCGTCAGCAGTAGCCACATCAGCCACTCCGATGTCAGGCTCTGTCGGCAGCAGCGGGCACCATCAGCCACTGCAATGTCAGGCTCTGTCGGCAGCAGCGGGCACCATCAGCCACTCCGATGTCAGGGCTCTGCCGGCAGCAGCGGGCACCATCAGCCACTCCGATGTCACGCTCTGTCGGCAGCAGTAGCCACCATCAGCCACTCCGATGTCAGGCTCTGTCGTCAGCAGCGGGCACCATCAGCCACTCCAATGTCAGGCTCTGTCGGCAGCAGCGGGCACCATCAGCCACTCTGATGTCAGGGCTCTGCCGGCAGCAGCGGGCACCATCAGCCACTCCGATGTCACGCTTTGTCGGCAGCAGTAGACACCATCAGCCACTCCGATGTCAGGCTCTATCGGCAGCAGTAGCCACATAAGCCACTCCGATGTCAGGCTCTGTCGTCAGCAGTAGCCACATCAGCCACTCCGATGTCAGGCTCTGTCGGCAGCAGCGGGCACCATCAGCCACTGCAATGTCAGGCTCTGTCGGCAGCAGCGGGCACCATCAGCCACTCCGATGTCAGGGCTCTGCCGGCAGCAGCGGGCACCATCAGCCACTCCGATGTCACGCTCTGTCGGCAGCAGTAGCCACCATCAGCCACTCCGATGTCAGGCTCTGTCGTCAGCAGCGGGCACCATCAGCCACTCCAATGTCAGGCTCTGTCGGCAGCAGCGGGCACCATCAGCCACTCTGATGTCAGGGCTCTGCCGGCAGCAGCGGGCACCATCAGCCACTCCGATGTCACGCTTTGTCGGCAGCAGTAGACACCATCAGCCACTCCGATGTCAGGCTCCTTCGGCAGCAGTAGCCACATCAGCCACTCCGATGTCAGGCTCTGCCGGCAGCAGTAGCCAACATCAGCCACTCCGATGTCAGGCTCTGTCGTCAGCAGTAGCCACATAAGCCACTCCGATGTGTGGCTCTGCCGGCAGCAGTAGCCAACATCAGCCACTCCGATGTCAGGCTCTGCCGGCAGCAGTAGCCAACATCAGCCACTCCGATGTCAGGCTCTGCCGGCAGCAGTAGCCAACATCAGCCACTCCGATGTCAGGCTCTGTCGTCAGCAGTAGCCACATAAGCCACTCCGATGTCAGGCTCTGTCGTCAGCAGTAGCCACATCAGCCACTCCGATGTCAGGCTCTGTCGTCAGCAGTAGCCACATAAGCCACTCCGATGTCAGGCTCTGTCGTCAGCAGTAGCCACAACAGCCACTCCGATGTCAGGCTCTGTCGGCAGCAGCGGGCACCATCAGCCACTCTGATGTCAGGGCTCTGCCGGCAGCAGCGGGCACCATCAGCCACTCCGATGTCACGCTCTGTCGGCAACAGTAGCCACCATCAGCCACTCCGATGTCAGGCTCTGTCGGCAGCAGTAGCCACATCAGCCACTCCGATGTCAGGCTCTGCCGGCAGCAGTAGCCAACATCAGCCACTCCGATGTCAGGCTCTGTCGTCAGCAGTAGCCACATAAGCCACTCCGATGTGTGGCTCTGCCGGCAGCAGTAGCCAACATCAGCCACTCCGATGTCAGGCTCTGCCGGCAGCAGTAGCCAACATCAGCCACTCCGATGTCAGGCTCTGCCGGCAGCAGTAGCCAACATCAGCCACTCCGATGTCAGGCTCTGTCGTCAGCAGTAGCCACATAAGCCACTCCGATGTCAGGCTCTGTCGTCAGCAGTAGCCACATAAGCCACTCCGATGTCAGGCTCTGTCGTCAGCAGTAGCCACATCAGCCACTCCGATGTCAGGCTCTGTCGGCAGCAGCGGGCACCATCAGCCACTGCGATGTCAGGCTCTGTCGGCAGCAGCGGGCACCATCAGCCACTCCGATGTCAGGGCTCTGCCGGCAGCAGCGGGCACCATCAGCCACTCCGATGTCACGCTCTGTCGGCAGCAGTAGCCACCATCAGCCACTCCGATGTCAGGCTCTGTCGTCAGCAGTAGCCACCATCAGCCACTCCGATGTCAGGCTCTGTCGTCAGCAGCGGGCACCATCAGCCACTCCAATGTCAGGCTCTGTCGGCAGCAGCGGGCACCATCAGCCACTCCGATGTCAGGGCTCTGCCGGCAGCAGCGGGCACCATCAGCCACTCCGATGTCACGCTCTGTCGGCAGCAGTAGCCACCATCAGCCACTCCGATGTCAGGCTCTGTCGGCAGCAGTAGCCACATCAGCCACTCCGATGTCAGGCTCTGCCGGCAGCAGTAGCCAACATCAGCCACTCCGATGTCAGGCTCTGTCGTCAGCAGTAGCCACATAAGCCACTCCGATGTGTGGCTCTGCCGGCAGCAGTAGCCAACATCAGCCACTCCGATGTCAGGCTCTGCCGGCAGCAGTAGCCAACATCAGCCACTCCGATGTCAGGCTCTGTCGTCAGCAGTAGCCACATCAGCCACTCCGATGTCAGGCTCTATCGGCAGCAGTAGCCACATCAGCCACACCGATGTCAGGCTCTGTCGGCAGCAGCAGGCACCATCAGCCACTCCGATGTCAGGCTCTGTCGGCAGCAGCGGGCACCATCAGCCACTCCGATGTCAGGCTCTGTCGTCAGCAGTAGCCACATCAGCCACTCCGATGTCAGGCTCTGCCGGCAGCAGTAGCCAACATCAGCCACTCCGATGTCAGGCTCTGTCGTCAGCAGTAGCCACATAAGCCACTCCGATGTCAGGCTCTGTCGTCAGCAGTAGCCACATCAGCCACTCCGATGTCAGGCTCTGTCGTCAGCAGTAGCCACATAAGCCACTCCGATGTCAGGCTCTGTCGTCAGCAGTAGCCACATCAGCCACTCCGATGTCAGGCTCTGTCGGCAGCAGCGGGCACCATCAGCCACTGCAATGTCAGGCTCTGTCGGCAGCAGCGGGCACCATCAGCCACTCCGATGTCAGGGCTCTGTCGGCAGCAGTAGCCACCATCAGCCACTCCGATGTCAGGCTCTGACGGCAGCAGTAGCCACATCAGCCACTCCGATGTCAGGCTCTGCCGGCAGCAGTAGCCAACATCAGCCACTCCGATGTCAGGCTCTGTCGTCAGCAGTAGCTACATAAGCCACTCCGATGTGTGGCTCTGCCGGCAGCAGTAGCCAACATCAGCCAATCCGATGTCAGGCTCTGCCGGCAGCAGTAGCCAACATCAGCCACTCCGATGTCAGGCTCTGCCGGCAGCAGTAGCCACATCAGCCACTCCGATGTCAGGCTCTGCCGGCAGCAGTAGCCACATCAGCCACTCCGATGTCAGGCTCTATCGGCAGCAGTAGCCACATCAGCCACACCGATGTCAGGCTCTGTCGGCAGCAGCAGGCACCATCAGCCCCTGCAATGTCAGGCTCTGTCGGCAGCAGCGGGCACCATCAGCCACTCCGATGTCAGGCTCTGTCGACAGCACCGGGCACCATCAGCCACTCCGATGTCAGGCTCTGTCGGCAGCAGCGGGCACCATCAGCCACTCCGATGTTGCCACTCCGATGTCAGGCTCTGCCGGCAGCAGTGGCCAACATCAGCCACTCCGATGTCAGGCTCTGTCGTCAGCAGTAGCCACATCAGCCACTCCGATGTCAGGCTCTGTTAGCAGCAGTAGCCACATCAGCCACTCCGATGTCAGGCTCTATCGGCAGCAGTAGCCACATCAGCCCCTGCAATGTCAGGCTCTGTCGGCAGCAGCGGGCACCATCAGCCACTCCGATGTCAGGCTCTGTCGGCAGCAGTAGCCACCATCAGCCACTCCGATGTCAGGCTCTGTCGGCAGCAGCGGGCACCATCAGCCACTCTGATGTCAGGCTCTGTCGTCAGCAGCGGGCACCATCAGCCACTCCGATGTCAGGCTCTGCCGGCAGCAGCGGGCACCATCAGCCACTCCGATGTCAGGCTCTGCCGGCAGCAGCGGGCACCATCAGCCAATCCGATGTCAGGCTCTGCCGGCAGCAGCGGGCACCATCAGCCATTCCGATGTCAGGCTCTGTCAGCAGCAGCGGGCACCATCAGCCACTCCGATGTCAGGGCTGTGCAAGCAGCAGCGGGCACCATCAGCCACTGCGATGTCAGATTCTGTCGGCAGCAGTAGCCACCATCAGCCACTCCGATGTCAGGCCTCTGCCAGCAGCAGCGGGCACCATCACCCACTCCGATATCAGGCTCTGCCAGCAGCAGCGAGCACCATCAGCCACTCCGATGTCAGGGCTCTGCCGGCAGCAGCGGGCACCATCAGCCACTCCGATGTCAGGCTCTGTCGGCAGCAGTAGCCACAATCAGCCACTCCGATTTCAGGCTCTGTCGTCAGCAGTAGCCACATCAGCCACTCCGATGTCAGGCTCTGCCGGCAGCAGTAGCCAACATCAGCCCCTCCTTTG
>CM060071.1:896926-1030019 GCA_030533445.1 Cyprinodon diabolis | reverse complement strand
CTGGTTTTTAACGGCCTCTGGCTTATAACGGGCTTTGGTTTAAAAAGGCCTCTGGTTTATAACAGGCTCTGGTTTATAACCGGCTTTGGTTTATAAAGGGCTCTGGTTTACAAAAGGCTCTGGTTTATTACAGGCTGTGGTATATAAAGGGCTTTGGTTTCTAAAGGGCGCTTGTTTATAAAGGGCGCTGGTTTATAAAAGGCATTGGTTTATAAAGGGCTTTTATTTATAAAGGGCTCTTTTTTATAAAGTGCTCTGGTTTTTAAACGGCTCTGGTTTATAACTGGCTCTGGTTTATAAAGGGTTCTGGTTTATATAGGTCTCTGGTTTTTAAAGTGCTCTGGTTTATAACGGGCTCTGGTTTATAACCGGCTCTGGTTTAAAAAGGGCTTTGGTTAATAAAGGGCTCTGGTTTATAATTGGCTCTGGTTTATAACTGGCTTTGGTTTATAACGGGCTCTGGTTTATAAAGGGATCTTGTTTATAACCGGCTTTGGTTTATAAAGGGCTCTGGTTTATAACCGGCTTTGGTTTGATAAGGGCTCTGGTTTATAAAGGGCTCTGGTTTATAAAGGGTTCTGGTTTATAAAGGGCTCTGGTTTGTAATGGGCTCTGGTTTTAACAGGCTTTGGTTTATAATGGGCTCTGGTTTATAACAGGCTCTGGTTTATAACCGGCTTTGGTTTATAACGGGCTCTGGTTTATAAAGGGTTCTGGTTAATAAAGGGCTCTGGCTTATAACCGGCTTTGGTTTATAAAGGGCTCTGGTGTATAACAGACTCTGGTTTATAACCGGCTTTGATTAATAACGGGCTCTGGTTTATAACCGGCTTTGGTTTATAAAGGGCTCTGGTTCATAACGGACTCTGTTTTAAAAAGGGTTCTGGTATATAAAGGGCTCTGGTTTTTAACGGCCTCTGGCTTATAACGGGCTTTGGTTTAAAAAGGCCTCTGGTTTATAACAGGCTCTGGTTTATAACCGGCTTTGGTTTATAAGCTGCTCTGGTTTATAACGGGCTATGGTTTATAACCGGCTTTGGTTTATAAAGGGCTCTGGTTTATAAAGGGTTCTGGTTTATAAAGGGCCCCGGTTTATAACCATGTCTGGTTTAAAAAGGGCTTTGGTTTATACAGGGTTCTGGTTTATAAAGGGCTCTGGTTGATTAAGGGCTCTGGTTTATAAAGGGCTCAGGTTTATAAAGGGCTATGGTTTTTAATGGGCTCTGGTTTATAAAGGGTTGTGGTTTATAAAGGGCTCTGGTTTTTAACGGCCTCTGGCTTATAACGGGCTTTGGTTTAAAAAGGTCTCTGGTTTATAACAGGCTCTGGTTTATGACCGGCTTTGGTTTATAAAGGGCTCTGGTTTATAAGAGGCTTTGGTTTATAACGGGCTCTGGTTTATAACAGGCTTTGGTTTATAACGGGCTCTGGTTTATAACAGGCTTTGGTTTATAACGGGCTCTGGTTTATAACATGCTTTGGTTTATAACAGATTCTGGTTTATAACATGCTTTGGTTTATAACGGGCTCTGGTTTATTGCGGGATCTGGTTTATAACCGGCGTTGATTTATAAAGGGCTCTGGTTTATAAAGGGCTCTAGTTTATAAAGAGTATGGTTTATAACGGGCTCTTGTTTGTAACCGGCTCTGGTTTATAACAGGCTCTGGTTTATAACCGGCTTTGGTTTATAAAGGGCTGTGGTTTATAAGAGGTCTGTTTTATAACCGGCTTTGGTTTATAAAGGGCTCTGGTTTATAACAGGCTCTGGTTTATAACCGGCTTTGGTTTATAAAGGGCTGTGGTTTATAAGAGGTCTGTTTTATAACCGGCTTTGATTTATAACGGGCTCTGGTTTATAAACGGCTTTGGTTTATAAAGGGCTCTGGTTTATAACAGACTCTGGTTTATAACCGGCTTTGATTTATAACGGGCTCTGGTTTATAACCGGCTTTGGTTTATAAAGGGCTCTGGTTCATAACGGGCTTTGGTTTATAAAGTGTTCTGGTATATAAAGGGCTCTGGTTTTTTACGGCCTCTGGCTTATAACGGGATTTGGTTTAAAAAGGCCTCTGGTTTATAACAGGCTCAGGTTTATAACCGGCTTTGGTTTATAAGGGGCTCTGGTTTATAACAGGCTCTGGTTTTTAACCGGCTTTGGTTTATAAAGGGCTGTGGTTTATAACGGCTCTGGTTTATAAACTTCTTTGGTTTATAAAGGGCTCTGGTTTATAAAGGGCTCTGGTTTATAAATGGCTTTGGTTTAAAAAAGGGCTGTGGTTTATAAGAGCTCTGTTTTATAACCGGCTTTGGTTTATAACGGGCTCTGGTTTATGACCTGTTTGGTTTATAAAGGGCTCTGGTTTATAACAGACTCTGGTTTATAACCGGCTTTGATTTATAACGGGCTCTGGTTTATAACCGGCTTTGGTTTATAAAGGGCTCTGGTTTATAACGGGCTCTGGTTTATAAAGGGTTCTGGTATATAAAGTGCTCTGGTTTTTAAACGGCTCTGGTTTATAACTGGCTCTGGTTTATAAAGGGTTCTGGTTCATAAAGGTCTCTGGTTTTTAAAGTGCTCTGGTTTATAACCAGCTCTGACTATAACCGGCTCTGGTTTAAAAAGGGCTTTGGTTAATAAAGGGCTCTGGTTTATAATTGGCTCTGGTTTATAACTGGCTTTGGTTTATAACGGGCTCTGGTTTATAAAGGGATCTGGTTTATAACCGGCTTTGGTTTATAAAGGGCTGTGGTTTATAAGAGGTCTGTTTTATAACCGGCTTTGGTTTATAAAGGGCTCTGGTTTATAACAGACTCTGGTTTTTAACCGGCTTTGATTTATAACGGGCTCTGGTTTATAAACGGCGTTGGTTTATAAAGGGCTCTGGTTTATAACAGACTCTGGTTTATAACCGGCTTTGATTTATAACGGGCTCTGGTTTATAACCGGCTTTGGTTTATAAAGGGCTCTGGTTCATAACGGGCTTTGGTTTATAAAGTGTTCTGGTATATAAAGGGCTCTGGTTTTTTACGGCCTCTGGCTTATAACGGGATTTGGTTTAAAAAGGCCTCTGGTTTATAACAGGCTCAGGTTTATAACCGGCTTTGGTTTATAAGGGGCTCTGGTTTATAACAGGCTCTGGTTTTTAACCGGCTTTGGTTTATAAAGGGCTGTGGTTTATAACGGCTCTGGTTTATAAACTTCTTTGGTTTATAAAGGGCTCTGGTTTATAAAGGGCTCTGGTTTATAAACGGCTTTGGTTTAAAAAAGGGCTGTGGTTTATAAGAGCTCTGTTTTATAACCGGCTTTGGTTTATAACGGGCTCTGGTTTATGACCTGTTTGGTTTATAAAGGGCTCTGGTTTATAACAGACTCTGGTTTATAACCGGCTTTGATGTATAACGGGCTCTGGTTTATAACCGGCTTTGGTTTATAAAGGGCTCTGGTTTATAACGGGCTCTGGTTTATAAAGGGTTCTGGTATATAAAGTGCTCTGGTTTTTAAACGGCTCTGGTTTATAACTGGCTCTGGTTTATAAAGGGTTCTGGTTCATAAAGGTCTCTGGTTTTTAAAGTGCTCTGGTTTATAACCAGCTCTGATTTATAACCGGCTCTGGTTTAAAAAAGGGCTTTGGTTAATGAAGGGCTCTGGTTTATAATTGGCTCTGGTTTATAACTGGCTTTGGTTTATAACGGGCTCTGGTTTATAAAGGGATCTGGTTTATAACCGGCTTTGGTTTATAAAGGGCTCTGGTTTATAACGGGCTTTGGATTGATAAGGGCTCTGGTTTATAAAGGGCTCTGGTTTATAAAGGGTTCTGGTTTATAAAGGGCTCTGGTTTGTAATGGGCTCTGGTTTATAACAAGCTTTTGTTTATAATGGGCTCTGGTTTATAACAGGCTCTGGTTTATAACCGGCTTTGGTTTATAACGGGCTCTGGTTTATAAAGGGTTCTGGTTAATAAAGGGCTCTGGTTTATAACCGGCTTTGGTTTATAAAGGGCTCTGGTGTATAACAGACTCTGGTTTATAACCGGCTTTGATTAATAACGGGCTCTGGTTTATAACCGGCTTTGGTTTATAAAGGGCTCTGGTTCATAACGGGCTCTGGTTTAAAAAGGGTTCTGGTATATAAAGGGCTCTGGTTTTTAACAGGCTCTGGTTTATAACCGGCTTTGGTTTATAAGGGGCTCTGATTTATAAAGGGCTATTGTTTATAACGGGCTTTGGTTTAAAAAGGCCTCTGGTTTATAACAGGCTCTGGTTTATAACCGGCTTTGGTTTATAAGGGGCTCTGGTTTATAACGGGCTATGGTTTATAACCGGCTTTGGTTTATAAAGGGCTCTGGTTTATAAAGGGTTCTGGTTTATAAAGGGCCCCGGTTTATAACCATGTCTGGTTTAAAAAGGGCTTTGGTTTATACAGGGTTCTGGTTTATAAAGGGCTCTGGTTTATTAAGGGCTCTGGTTTATAAAGGGCTCAGGTTTATAAAGGGCTATGGTTTATAATGGGCTCTGGTTTATAAAGGGTTGTGGTTTATAAAGAACTCTGGTTTTTAACGGCCTCTGGCTTATAACGGGCTTTGGTTTAAAAAGGCCTCTGGTTTATAACAGGCTCTGGTTTAAAAAGGGCTTTGGTTAATAAAGGGCTCTGGTTTATAATTGGCTCTGGTTTATAACTGGCTTTGGTTTATAACGGGCTCTGGTTTATAAAGGGATCTGGTTTATAACCGGCTTTGGTTTATAAAGGGCTCTGGTTTATAACCGGCTTTGGATTGATAAGGGCTCTGGTTTATAAAGGGCTCTGGTTTATAAAGGGTTCTGGTTTATAAAGGGCTCTGGTTTGTAATGGGCTCTGGTTTATAACAAGCTTTGGTTTATAATGGGCTCTGGTTTATAACAGGCTCTGGTTTATAACCGGCTTTGGTTTATAACGGGCTCTGGTTTATAAAGGGTTCTGGTTAATAAAGGGCTCTGGTTTATAACCGGCTTTGGTTTATAAAGGGCTCTGGTGTATAACAGACTCTGGTTTATAACCGGCTTTGATTAATAACGGGCTCTGGTTTATAACCGGCTTTGGTTTATAAAGGGCTCTGGTTCATAACGGGCTCTGGTTTAAAAAGGGTTCTGGTATATAAAGGGCTCTGGTTTTTAACAGGCTCTGGTTTATAACCGGCTTTGGTTTATAAGGGGCTCTGATTTATAAAGGGCTATTGTTTATAACGGGCTTTGGTTTAAAAAGGCCTCTGGTTTATAACAGGCTCTGGTTTATAACCGGCTTTGGTTTATAAGGGGCTCTGGTTTATAACGGGCTATGGTTTATAACCGGCTTTGGTTTATAAAGGGCTCTGGTTTATAAAGGGTTCTGGTTTATAAAGGGCCCCGGTTTATAACCATGTCTGGTTTAAAAAGGGCTTTGGTTTATACAGGGTTCTGGTTTATAAAGGGCTCTGGTTTATTAAGGGCTCTGGTTTATAAAGGGCTCAGGTTTATAAAGGGCTATGGTTTATAATGGGCTCTGGTTTATAAAGGGTTGTGGTTTATAAAGAACTCTGGTTTTTAACGGCCTCTGGCTTATAACGGGCTTTGGTTTAAAAAGGCCTCTGGTTTATAACAGGCTCTGGTTTACAACCGGCTTTGGTTTATAAAGGGCTCTGGTTTATAACGGGCTCTAGTTTATAACCGGCTTTGATTTATAAAGGGCTCTGGTTTACAAAAGGCTCTGGTTTATTACAGGCTCTGGTATATAAAGGGCTTTGGTTTCTAAAGGGCGCTTGTTTATAAAGGGCGCTGGTTTATAAAGGGCATTGGTTTATAAAGGGCTTTTATTTATAAAGGGCTCTTTTTTATAAAGTGCTCTGGTTTTTAAACGGCTCTGGTTTATAACTGGCTCTGGTTTATAAAGGGTTCTGGTTTATATAGGTCTCTGGTTTTTAAAGTGCTCTGGTTTATAACGGGCTCTGGTTTATAACCGGCTCTGGTTTAAAAAGGGCTTTGCTTAATAAAGGGCTCTGGTTTATAGTTGGCTCTGGTTTATAACTGGCTTTGGTTTATAACGGGCTCTGGTTTATAAAGGGATCTTGTTTATAACCGGCTTTGGTTTATAAAGGGCTCTGGTTTATAACCGGCTTTGGTTTGATAAGGGCTCTGGTTTATAAAGGGCTCTGGTTTATAAAGGGTTTTGGTTTATAAAGGGCTCTGGTTTGTAATGGGCTCTGGTTTATAACAGGCTTTGGTTTATAATGGGCTCTGGTTTATAACAGGCTCTGGTTTATAACTGGCTTTGGTTTATAACGGGCTCTGGTTTATAAAGGGTTCTGGTTAATAAAGGGCTCTGGCTTATAACCGGCTTTGGTTTATAAAGGGCTCTGGTGTATAACAGACTCTGGTTTATCACCGGCTTTGATTAATAACGGGCTCTGGTTTATAACCGGCTTTGGTTTATAAAGGGCTCTGGTTCATAACGGACTCTGGTTTAAAAAGGGTTCTGGTATATAAAGGGCTCTGGTTTTTAACGGCCTCTGGCTTATAACGGGCTTTGGTTTAAAAAGGCCTCTGTTTTATAACAGGCTCTGGTTTATAACCGGCTTTGGTTTATAAGGGGCTCTGGTTTATAACGGGCTATGGTTTATAACCGGCTTTGGTTTATAAAGGGCTCTGGTTTATAAAGGGTTCTGGTTTATAAAGGGCCCCGGTTTATAACCATGTCTGGTTTAAAAAGGGCTTTGGTTTATACAGGGTTCTGGTTTATAAAGGGCTCTGGTTGATTAAGGGCTCTGGTTTATAAAGGGCTCAGGTTTATAAAGGGCTATGGTTTTTAATGGGCTCTGGTTTATAAAGGGTTGTGGTTTATAAAGGGCTCTGGTTTTTAACGGCCTCTGGCTTATAACGGGCTTTGGTTTAAAAAGGCCTCTGGTTTATAACAGGCTCTGGTTTATGACCGGCTTTGGTTTATAAAGGGCTCTGGTTTATAAGAGGCTTTGGTTTATAACGGGCTCTGGTTTATAACAGGCTTTGGTTTATAACGGGCTCTGGTTTATAACAGGCTTTGGTTTATAACGGGCTCTGGTTTATAACATGCTTTGGTTTATAACAGATTCTGGTTTATAACATGCTTTGGTTTATAACGGGCTCTGGTTTATTGCGGGATCTGGTTTATAACCGGCGTTGATTTATAAAGGGCTCTGGTTTATAAAGGGCTCTAGTTTATAAAGGGTATGGTTTATAACGGGCTCTTGTTTGTAACCGGCTCTGGTTTATAACAGGCTCTGGTTTATAACCGGCTTTGGTTTATAAAGGGCTGTGGTTTATAAGAGGTCTGTTTTATAACCGGCTTTGGTTTATAAAGGGCTCTGGTTTGTAACAGACTCTGGTTTTTAACCGGCTTTGATTTATAACGGGCTCTGGTTTATAAACGGCTTTGGTTTATAAAGGGCTCTGGTTTATAACAGACTCTGGTTTATAACCGGCTTTGATTTATAACGGGCTCTGGTTTATAACCGGCTTTGGTTTATAAAGGGCTCTGGTTCATAACGGGCTTTGGTTTATAAAGTGTTCTGGTATATAAAGGGCTCTGGTTTTTTACGGCCTCTGGCTTATAACGGGATTTGGTTTAAAAAGGCCTCTGGTTTATAACAGGCTCAGGTTTATAACCGGCTTTGGTTTATAAGGGGCTCTGGTTTATAACAGGCTCTGGTTTTTAACCGGCTTTGGTTTATAAAGGGCTGTGGTTTATAACGGCTCTGGTTTATAAACTTCTTTGGTTTATAAAGGGCTCTGGTTTATAAAGGGCTCTGGTTTATAAACGGCTTTGGTTTAAAAAAGGGCTGTGGTTTATAAGAGCTCTGGTTTATAACCGGCTTTGATTAATAACGGGCTCTGGTTTATAACCGGCTTTGGTTTATAAAGTGCTCTGGTTTATAACGGGCTATGGTTTATAACCGGCTTTGGTTTATAAAGGGCTCTGGTTTATAAAGGGTTCTGGTTTATAAAGGGCCCCGGTTTATAACCATGTCTGGTTTAAAAAGGGCTTTGGTTTATACAGGGTTCTGGTTTATAAAGGGCTCTGGTTTATTAAGGGCTCTGGTTTATAAAGGGCTCAGGTTTATAAAGGGCTATGGTTTTTAATGGGCTCTGGTTTATAAAGGGTTGTGGTTTATAAAGGGCTCTGGTTTTTAACGGCCTCTGGCTTATAACGGGCTTTGGTTTAAAAAGGCCTCTGGTTTATAACAGGCTCTGGTTTATGACCGGCTTTGGTTTATAAAGGGCTCTGGTTTATAAGAGGCTTTGGTTTATAACGGGCTCTGGTTTATAACAGGCTTTGGTTTATAACGGGCTCTGGTTTATAACAGGCTTTGGTTTATAACGGGCTCTGGTTTATAACATGCTTTGGTTTATAACAGATTCTGGTTTATAACATGCTTTGGTTTATAACGGGCTCTGGTTTATTGCGGGATCTGGTTTATAACCGGCGTTGATTTATAAAGGGCTCTGGTTTATAAAGGGCTCTAGTTTATAAAGGGTATGGTTTATAACGGGCTCTTGTTTGTAACCGGCTCTGGTTTATAACAGGCTCTGGTTTATAACCGGCTTTGGTTTATAAAGGGCTGTGGTTTATAAGAGGTCTGTTTTATAACCGGCTTTGGTTTATAAAGGGCTCTGGTTTATAACAGACTCTGGTTTTTAACCGGCTTTGATTTATAACGGGCTCTGGTTTATAAACGGCTTTGGTTTATAAAGGGCTCTGGTTTATAACAGACTCTGGTTTATAACCGGCTTTGATTTATAACGGGCTCTGGTTTATAACCGGCTTTGGTTTATAAAGGGCTCTGGTTCATAACGGGCTTTGGTTTATAAAGTGTTCTGGTATATAAAGGGCTCTGGTTTTTTACGGCCTCTGGCTTATAACGGGATTTGGTTTAAAAAGGCCTCTGGTTTATAACAGGCTCAGGTTTATAACCGGCTTTGGTTTATAAGGGGCTCTGATTTATAACAGGCTCTGGTTTTTAACCGGCTTTGGTTTATAAAGGGCTGTGGTTTATAACGGCTCTGGTTTATAAACTTCTTTGGTTTATAAAGGGCTCTGGTTTATAAAGGGCTCTGGTTTATAAACGGCTTTGGTTTAAAAAAGGGCTGTGGTTTATAAGAGCTCTGTTTTATAACCGGCTTTGGTTTATAACGGGCTCTGGTTTATGACCTGTTTGGTTTATAAAGGGCTCTGGTTTATAACAGACTCTGGTTTATAACCGGCTTTGATTTATAAAGGGCTCTGGTTTATAACGGGCTCTGGTTTATAAAGGGTTCTGGTATATAAAGTGCTCTGGTTTTTAAACGGCTCTGGTTTATAACTGGCTCTGGTTTATAAAGGGTTCTGGTTCATAAAGGTCTCTGGTTTTTAAAGTGCTCTGGTTTATAACCAGCTCTGATTTATAACCGGCTCTGGTTTAAAAAGGGCTTTGGTTAATAAAGGGCTCTGGTTTATAACTGGCTTTGGTTTATAACGGGCTCTGGTTTATAAAGGGATCTGGTTTATAACCGGCTTTGGTTTATAAAGGGCTCTGGTTTATAACCGGCTTTGGATTGATAAGGGCTCTGGTTTATAAAGGGCTCTGGTTTATAAAGGGTTCTGGTTTATAAAGGGCTCTGGTTTGTAATGGGCTCTGGTTTATAACAAGCTTTGGTTTATAATGGGCTCTGGTTTATAACAGGCTCTGGTTTATAACCGGCTTTGGTTTATAACGGGCTCTGGTTTATAAAGGGTTCTGGTTAATAAAGGGCTCTGGTTTATAACCGGCTTTGGTTTATAAAGGGCTCTGGTGTATAACAGACTCTGGTTTATAACCGGCTTTGATTAATAACGGGCTCTAGTTTATAACAGGCTTTGGTTTATAAAGGGCTCTGGTTCATAACGGGCTCTGGTTTAAAAAGGGTTCTGGTATATAAAGGGCTCTGGTTTTTAACAGGCTCTGGTTTATAACCGGCTTTGGTTTATAAGGGGCTCTGATTTATAAAGGGCTATTGTTTATAGCGGGCTTTGGTTTAAAAAGGCCTCTGGTTTATAACAGGCTCTGGTTTATAACCGGCTTTGGTTTATAAGGGGCTCTGGTTTATAACGGGCTATGGTTTATAACCGGCTTTGGTTTATAAAGGGCTCTGGTTTATAAAGGGTTCTGGTTTATAAAGGGCCCCGGTTTATAACCATGTCTGGTTTAAAAAGGGCTTTGGTTTATACAGGGTTCTGGTTTATAAAGGGCTCTGGTTTATTAAGGGCTCTGGTTTATAAAGGGCTCAGGTTTATAAAGGGCTATGGTTTATGATGGGCTCTGGTTTATAAAGGGTTGTGGTTTATAAAGAACTCTGGTTTTTAACGGCCTCTGGCTTATAACGGGCTTTGGTTTAAAAAGGCCTCTGGTTTATAACAGGCTCTGGTTTATAACCGGCTTTGGTTTATAAAGGGCTCTGGTTTACAAAAGGCTCTGGTTTATTACAGGCTGTGGTATATAAAGGGCTTTGGTTTCTAAAGGGCGCTTGTTTATAAAGGGCGCTGGTTTATAAAAGGCATTGGTTTATAAAGGGCTTTTATTTATAAAGGGCTCTTTTTTATAAAGTGCTCTGGTTTTTAAACGGCTCTGGTTTATAACTGGCTCTGGTTTATAAAGGGTTCTGGTTTATATAGGTCTCTGGTTTTTAAAGTGCTCTGGTCTATAACGGGCTCTGGTTTATAACCGGCTCTGGTTTAAAAAGGGCTTTGGTTAATAAAGGGCTCTGGTTTATAATTGGCTCTGGTTTATAACTGGCTTTGGTTTATAACGGGCTCTGGTTTACAAAGGGATCTTGTTTATAACCGGCTTTGGTTTATAAAGGGCTCTGGTTTATAACCGGCTTTGGTTTGATAAGGGCTCTGGTTTATAAAGGGCTCTGGTTTATAAAGGGTTCTGGTTTATAAAGGGCTCTGGTTTGTAATGGGCTCTGGTTTTAACAGGCTTTGGTTTATAATGGGCTCTGGTTTATAACAGGCTCTGGTTTATAACCGGCTTTGGTTTATAACGGGCTCTGGTTTATAAAGGGTTCTGGTTAATAAAGGGCTCTGGCTTATAACCGGCTTTGGTTTATAAAGGGCTCTGGTGTATAACAGACTCTGGTTTATAACCGGCTTTGATTAATAACGGGCTCTGGTTTATAACCGGCTTTGGTTTATAAAGGGCTCTGGTTCATAACGGACTCTGTTTTAAAAAGGGTTCTGGTATATAAAGGGCTCTGGTTTTTAACGGCCTCTGGCTTATAACGGGCTTTGGTTTAAAAAGGCCTCTGGTTTATAACAGGCTCTGGTTTATAACCGGCTTTGGTTTATAAGCTGCTCTGGTTTATAACGGGCTATGGTTTATAACCGGCTTTGGTTTATAAAGGGCTCTGGTTTATAAAGGGTTCTGGTTTATAAAGGGCCCCGGTTTATAACCATGTCTGGTTTAAAAAGGGCTTTGGTTTATACAGGGTTCTGGTTTATAAAGGGCTCTGGTTGATTAAGGGCTCTGGTTTATAAAGGGCTCAGGTTTATAAAGGGCTATGGTTTTTAATGGGCTCTGGTTTATAAAGGGTTGTGGTTTATAAAGGGCTCTGGTTTTTAACGGCCTCTGGCTTATAACGGGCTTTGGTTTAAAAAGGTCTCTGGTTTATAACAGGCTCTGGTTTATGACCGGCTTTGGTTTATAAAGGGCTCTGGTTTATAAGAGGCTTTGGTTTATAACGGGCTCTGGTTTATAACAGGCTTTGGTTTATAACGGGCTCTGGTTTATAACAGGCTTTGGTTTATAACGGGCTCTGGTTTATAACATGCTTTGGTTTATAACAGATTCTGGTTTATAACATGCTTTGGTTTATAACGGGCTCTGGTTTATTGCGGGATCTGGTTTATAACCGGCGTTGATTTATAAAGGGCTCTGGTTTATAAAGGGCTCTAGTTTATAAAGAGTATGGTTTATAACGGGCTCTTGTTTGTAACCGGCTCTGGTTTATAACAGGCTCTGGTTTATAACCGGCTTTGGTTTATAAAGGGCTGTGGTTTATAAGAGGTCTGTTTTATAACCGGCTTTGGTTTATAAAGGGCTCTGGTTTATAACAGGCTCTGGTTTATAACCGGCTTTGGTTTATAAAGGGCTGTGGTTTATAAGAGGTCTGTTTTATAACCGGCTTTGATTTATAACGGGCTCTGGTTTATAAACGGCTTTGGTTTATAAAGGGCTCTGGTTTATAACAGACTCTGGTTTATAACCGGCTTTGATTTATAACGGGCTCTGGTTTATAACCGGCTTTGGTTTATAAAGGGCTCTGGTTCATAACGGGCTTTGGTTTATAAAGTGTTCTGGTATATAAAGGGCTCTGGTTTTTTACGGCCTCTGGCTTATAACGGGATTTGGTTTAAAAAGGCCTCTGGTTTATAACAGGCTCAGGTTTATAACCGGCTTTGGTTTATAAGGGGCTCTGGTTTATAACAGGCTCTGGTTTTTAACCGGCTTTGGTTTATAAAGGGCTGTGGTTTATAACGGCTCTGGTTTATAAACTTCTTTGGTTTATAAAGGGCTCTGGTTTATAAAGGGCTCTGGTTTATAAATGGCTTTGGTTTAAAAAAGGGCTGTGGTTTATAAGAGCTCTGTTTTATAACCGGCTTTGGTTTATAACGGGCTCTGGTTTATGACCTGTTTGGTTTATAAAGGGCTCTGGTTTATAACAGACTCTGGTTTATAACCGGCTTTGATTTATAACGGGCTCTGGTTTATAACCGGCTTTGGTTTATAAAGGGCTCTGGTTTATAACGGGCTCTGGTTTATAAAGGGTTCTGGTATATAAAGTGCTCTGGTTTTTAAACGGCTCTGGTTTATAACTGGCTCTGGTTTATAAAGGGTTCTGGTTCATAAAGGTCTCTGGTTTTTAAAGTGCTCTGGTTTATAACCAGCTCTGACTATAACCGGCTCTGGTTTAAAAAGGGCTTTGGTTAATAAAGGGCTCTGGTTTATAATTGGCTCTGGTTTATAACTGGCTTTGGTTTATAACGGGCTCTGGTTTATAAAGGGATCTGGTTTATAACCGGCTTTGGTTTATAAAGGGCTGTGGTTTATAAGAGGTCTGTTTTATAACCGGCTTTGGTTTATAAAGGGCTCTGGTTTATAACAGACTCTGGTTTTTAACCGGCTTTGATTTATAACGGGCTCTGGTTTATAAACGGCGTTGGTTTATAAAGGGCTCTGGTTTATAACAGACTCTGGTTTATAACCGGCTTTGATTTATAACGGGCTCTGGTTTATAACCGGCTTTGGTTTATAAAGGGCTCTGGTTCATAACGGGCTTTGGTTTATAAAGTGTTCTGGTATATAAAGGGCTCTGGTTTTTTACGGCCTCTGGCTTATAACGGGATTTGGTTTAAAAAGGCCTCTGGTTTATAACAGGCTCAGGTTTATAACCGGCTTTGGTTTATAAGGGGCTCTGGTTTATAACAGGCTCTGGTTTTTAACCGGCTTTGGTTTATAAAGGGCTGTGGTTTATAACGGCTCTGGTTTATAAACTTCTTTGGTTTATAAAGGGCTCTGGTTTATAAAGGGCTCTGGTTTATAAACGGCTTTGGTTTAAAAAAGGGCTGTGGTTTATAAGAGCTCTGTTTTATAACCGGCTTTGGTTTATAACGGGCTCTGGTTTATGACCTGTTTGGTTTATAAAGGGCTCTGGTTTATAACAGACTCTGGTTTATAACCGGCTTTGATGTATAACGGGCTCTGGTTTATAACCGGCTTTGGTTTATAAAGGGCTCTGGTTTATAACGGGCTCTGGTTTATAAAGGGTTCTGGTATATAAAGTGCTCTGGTTTTTAAACGGCTCTGGTTTATAACTGGCTCTGGTTTATAAAGGGTTCTGGTTCATAAAGGTCTCTGGTTTTTAAAGTGCTCTGGTTTATAACCAGCTCTGATTTATAACCGGCTCTGGTTTAAAAAAGGGCTTTGGTTAATGAAGGGCTCTGGTTTATAATTGGCTCTGGTTTATAACTGGCTTTGGTTTATAACGGGCTCTGGTTTATAAAGGGATCTGGTTTATAACCGGCTTTGGTTTATAAAGGGCTCTGGTTTATAACGGGCTTTGGATTGATAAGGGCTCTGGTTTATAAAGGGCTCTGGTTTATAAAGGGTTCTGGTTTATAAAGGGCTCTGGTTTGTAATGGGCTCTGGTTTATAACAAGCTTTTGTTTATAATGGGCTCTGGTTTATAACAGGCTCTGGTTTATAACCGGCTTTGGTTTATAACGGGCTCTGGTTTATAAAGGGTTCTGGTTAATAAAGGGCTCTGGTTTATAACCGGCTTTGGTTTATAAAGGGCTCTGGTGTATAACAGACTCTGGTTTATAACCGGCTTTGATTAATAACGGGCTCTGGTTTATAACCGGCTTTGGTTTATAAAGGGCTCTGGTTCATAACGGGCTCTGGTTTAAAAAGGGTTCTGGTATATAAAGGGCTCTGGTTTTTAACAGGCTCTGGTTTATAACCGGCTTTGGTTTATAAGGGGCTCTGATTTATAAAGGGCTATTGTTTATAACGGGCTTTGGTTTAAAAAGGCCTCTGGTTTATAACAGGCTCTGGTTTATAACCGGCTTTGGTTTATAAGGGGCTCTGGTTTATAACGGGCTATGGTTTATAACCGGCTTTGGTTTATAAAGGGCTCTGGTTTATAAAGGGTTCTGGTTTATAAAGGGCCCCGGTTTATAACCATGTCTGGTTTAAAAAGGGCTTTGGTTTATACAGGGTTCTGGTTTATAAAGGGCTCTGGTTTATTAAGGGCTCTGGTTTATAAAGGGCTCAGGTTTATAAAGGGCTATGGTTTATAATGGGCTCTGGTTTATAAAGGGTTGTGGTTTATAAAGAACTCTGGTTTTTAACGGCCTCTGGCTTATAACGGGCTTTGGTTTAAAAAGGCCTCTGGTTTATAACAGGCTCTGGTTTAAAAAGGGCTTTGGTTAATAAAGGGCTCTGGTTTATAATTGGCTCTGGTTTATAACTGGCTTTGGTTTATAACGGGCTCTGGTTTATAAAGGGATCTTGTTTATAACCGGCTTTGGTTTATAAAGGGCTCTGGTTTATAACCGGCTTTGGTTTGATAAGGGCTCTGGTTTAGAAAGGGCTCTGGTTTATAAAGGGTTCTGGTTTATAAAGGGCTCTGGTTTGTAATGGGCTCTGGTTTATAACAGGCTTTGTTTTATAATGGGCTCTGGTTTATAACAGGCTCTGGTTTATAACCGGCTTTGGTTTATAACGGGCTCTGGTTTATAAAGGGTTCTGGTTAATAAAGGGCTCTGGCTTATAACCGGCTTTGGTTTATAAAGTGCTCTGGTGTATAACAGACTCTGGTTTATAACCGGCTTTGATTAATAACGGGCTCTGGTTTATAACCGGCTTTGGTTTATAAAGGGCTCTGGTTCATAACGGACTCTGGTTTAAAAAGGGTTCTGGTATATAAAGGGCTCTGGTTTTTAACGGCCTCTGGCTTATAACGGGCTTTGGTTTAAAAAGGCCTCTGGTTTATAACAGGCTCTGGTTTATAACCGGCTTTGGTTTATAAGGGGCTCTGGTTTGTAACGGGCTATGGTTTATAACCGGCTTTGGTTTATAAAGGGCTCTGGTTTATAAAGGGTTCTGGTTTATAAAGGGCCCCGGTTTATAACCATGTCTGGTTTAAAAAGGGCTTTGGTTTATACAGGGTTCTGGTTTATAAAGGGCTCTGGTTGATTAAGGGCTCTGGTTTATAAAGGGCTCAGGTTTATAAAGGGCTATGGTTTATAACTGGCTTTGGTTTATAACGGGCTCTGGTTTATAAAGGGATCTGGTTTATAACCGGCTTTGGTTTATAAAGGGCTCTGGTTTATAACCGGCTTTGGATTGATAAGGGCTCTGGTTTATAAAGGGCTCTGGTTTATAAAGGGTTCTGGTTTATAAAGGGCTCTGGTTTGTAATGGGCTCTGGTTTATAACAAGCTTTTGTTTATAATGGGCTCTGGTTTATAACAGGCTCTGGTTTATAACCGGCTTTGGTTTATAACGGGCTCTGGTTTATAAAGGGTTCTGGTTAATAAAGGGCTCTGGTTTATAACCGGCTTTGGTTTATAAAGGGCTCTGGTGTATAACAGACTCTGGTTTATAACCGGCTTTGATTAATAACGGGCTCTGGTTTATAACCGGCTTTGGTTTATAAAGGGCTCTGGTTCATAACGGGCTCTGGTTTAAAAAGGGTTCTGGTATATAAAGGGCTCTGGTTTTTAACAGGCTCTGGTTTATAACCGGCTTTGGTTTATAAGGGGCTCTGATTTATAAAGGGCTATTGTTTATAACGGGCTTTGGTTTAAAAAGGCCTCTGGTTTATAACAGGCTCTGGTTTATAACCGGCTTTGGTTTATAAGGGGCTCTGGTTTATAACGGGCTATGGTTTATAACCGGCTTTGGTTTATAAAGGGCTCTGGTTTATAAAGGGTTCTGGTTTATAAAGGGCCCCGGTTTATAACCATGTCTGGTTTAAAAAGGGCTTTGGTTTATACAGGGTTCTGGTTTATAAAGGGCTCTGGTTTATTAAGGGCTCTGGTTTATAAAGGGCTCAGGTTTATAAAGGGCTATGGTTTATAATGGGCTCTGGTTTATAAAGGGTTGTGGTTTATAAAGAACTCTGGTTTTTAACGGCCTCTGGCTTATAACGGGCTTTGGTTTAAAAAGGCCTCTGGTTTATAACAGGCTCTGGTTTAAAAAGGGCTTTGGTTAATAAAGGGCTCTGGTTTATAATTGGCTCTGGTTTATAACTGGCTTTGGTTTATAACGGGCTCTGGTTTATAAAGGGATCTTGTTTATAACCGGCTTTGGTTTATAAAGGGCTCTGGTTTATAACCGGCTTTGGTTTGATAAGGGCTCTGGTTTAGAAAGGGCTCTGGTTTATAAAGGGTTCTGGTTTATAAAGGGCTCTGGTTTGTAATGGGCTCTGGTTTATAACAGGCTTTGGTTTATAATGGGCTCTGGTTTATAACAGGCTCTGGTTTATAACCGGCTTTGGTTTATAACGGGCTCTGGTTTATAAAGGGTTCTGGTTAATAAAGGGCTCTGGCTTATAACCGGCTTTGGTTTATAAAGGGCTCTGGTGTATAACAGACTCTGGTTTATAACCGGCTTTGATTAATAACGGGCTCTGGTTTATAACCGGCTTTGGTTTATAAAGGGCTCTGGTTCATAACGGACTCTGGTTTAAAAAGGGTTCTGGTATATAAAGGGCTCTGGTTTTTAACGGCCTCTGGCTTATAACGGGCTTTGGTTTAAAAAGGCCTCTGGTTTATAACAGGCTCTGGTTTATAACCGGCTTTGGTTTATAAGGGGCTCTGGTTTATAACGGGCTATGGTTTATAACCGGCTTTGGTTTATAAAGGGCTCTGGTTTATAAAGGGTTCTGGTTTATAAAGGGCCCCGGTTTATAACCATGTCTGGTTTAAAAAGGGCTTTGGTTTATACAGGGTTCTGGTTTATAAAGGGCTCTGGTTGATTAAGGGCTCTGGTTTATAAAGGGCTCAGGTTTATAAAGGGCTATGGTTTTTAATGGGCTCTGGTTTATAAAGGGTTGTGGTTTATAAAGGGCTCTGGTTTTTAACGGCCTCTGGCTTATAACGGGCTTTGGTTTAAAAAGGCCTCTGGTTTATAACAGGCTCTGGTTTATGACCATCTTTGGTTTATAAAGGGCTCTGGTTTATAAGAGGCTTTGGTTTATAACGGGCTCTGGTTTATAACAGGCTATGGTTTATAACGGGCTCTGGTTTATAACATGCTTTGGTTTATAACAGATTCTGGTTTATAACATGCTTTGGTTTATAACGGGCTCTGGTTTATTGCGGGATCTGGTTTATAACCGGCGTTGATTTATAAAGGGCTCTGGTTTATAAAGGGCTCTAGTTTATAAAGGGTATGGTTTATAACGGGCTCTTGTTTGTAACCGGCTCTGGTTTATAACAGGCTCTGGTTTATAACCGGCTTTGGTTTATAAAGGGCTGTGGTTTATAACAGACTCTGGTTTATAACCGGCTTTGATTTATAACGGGCTCTGGTTTTTAACCGGCTTTGGTTTATAAAGGGCTCTGGTTCATAACGGGCTCTGGTTTATAAAGGGTTGTGGTTTATAAAGGGTATGGTTTATAACGGGCTCTGGTTTGTAACCGGCTTTGGTTTATACAGGGCTGTGGTTTATAAATTGCTGTGGTATATAAAAGGCTCCTGTTTATAACTTGCTCTGGTTTATAAAGGGTTCTGGTACATAAAGTGCTCTGGTTTTTAACGGCCTCTGGCTTATAACAGGCTTTGGTTTAAAAAGGCCTCTGGTTTATAACAGGCTCTGGTTTATAACCGGCTTTGGTTTATAAAGGGCTGTGGTTTATAACAGCTCTGGTTTATAACCGGCTTTGGTTTGTAAAGGGCTCTGGTTTATAATGGGCTCTGGTTTATAAAGGATTCTGGTATATAAAGGGCTCTGGTTTTTAACGGCCTCTGGCTTATAACGGGCTTTGGTTTAAAAAGGCCTCTGGTTTATAACAGGCTCTCGTTTATAACCGGCTTTGGTTTATAAAGGGCTCTGGTTTATAAAGGGTTCTGGTTTATAAAGGGCCCCGGTTTATAACCGGCTCTGGTTAAAAAAGGGCTTTGGTTTATAAAGGGCTCTGGTTTATAATTGCCTCTGGTTTATAACAGGCTTTGGTATATAACGGGCTCTGGTTTATAACAGGCTCTGGTTTATAACGGGATCTGGTTTATAACAGGCTTTTATTTATAAAGGGCTCTGGTTTATAAAGAGCTCTAGTTTATAAAGGGTATGGTTTATAACGGGCTCTGGTTTGTAACCGGCTTTGGTTTATACAGCGCTGTGGTTTATAAAGGGCTCTGGTTTATAACAGGCACTGGTTTATAACCGGCTTTGGTTTATAAAGGGCTGTGGTTTATAAGAGCTCAGTTTTATAACCGGCTTTGGTTTATAAAGGGCTCTGGTTTATAACGGGCTCTAGTTTATAACCGGCTTTGGTTTATAAAGGGCTCTGGTTTACAAAAGGCTCTGGTTTATTACAGGCTCTGGTATATAAAGGGCTTTGGTTTCTAAAGGGCGCTTGTTTATAAAGGGCGCTGGTTTATAAAGGGCATTGGTTTATAAAGGGCTTTTATTTATAAAGGGCTCTTTTTTATAAAGTGCTCTGGTTTTTAAACGGCTCTGGTTTATAACTGGCTCTGGTTTATAAAGGGTTCTGGTTTATATAGGTCTCTGGTTTTTAAAGTGCTCTGGTTTATAACGGGCTCTGGTTTATAACCGGCTCTGGTTTAAAAAGGGCTTTGGTTAATAAAGGGCTCTGGTTTATAATTGGCTCTGGTTTATAACTGGCTTTGGTTTATAACGGGCTCTGGTTTATAAAGGGATCTTGTTTATAACCGGCTTTGGTTTATAAAGGGCTCTGGTTTATAACCGGCTTTGGTTTGATAAGGGCTCTGGTTTAGAAAGGGCTCTGGTTTATAAAGGGTTCTGGTTTATAAAGGGCTCTGGTTTGTAATGGGCTCTGGTTTATAACAGGCTTTGGTTTATAATGGGCTCTGGTTTATAACAGGCTCTGGTTTATAACCGGCTTTGGTTTATAACGGGCTCTGGTTTATAAAGGGTTCTGGTTAATAAAGGGCTCTGGCTTATAACCGGCTTTGGTTTATAAAGGGCTCTGGTGTATAACAGACTCTGGTTTATAACCGGCTTTGATTAATAACGGGCTCTGGTTTATAACCGGCTTTGGTTTATAAAGGGCTCTGGTTCATAACGGACTCTGGTTTAAAAAGGGTTCTGGTATATAAAGGGCTCTGGTTTTTAACGGCCTCTGGCTTATAACGGGCTTTGGTTTAAAAAGGCCTCTGGTTTATAACAGGCTCTGGTTTATAACCGGCTTTGGTTTATAAGGGGCTCTGGTTTATAACGGGCTATGGTTTATAACCGGCTTTGGTTTATAAAGGGCTCTGGTTTATAAAGGGTTCTGGTTTATAAAGGGCCCCGGTTTATAACCATGTCTGGTTTAAAAAGGGCTTTGGTTTATACAGGGTTCTGGTTTATAAAGGGCTCTGGTTGATTAAGGGCTCTGGTTTATAAAGGGCTCAGGTTTATAAAGGGCTATGGTTTTTAATGGGCTCTGGTTTATAAAGGGTTGTGGTTTATAAAGGGCTCTGGTTTTTAACGGCCTCTGGCTTATAACGGGCTTTAGTTTAAAAAGGCCTCTGGTTTATAACAGGCTCTGGTTTATGACCGGCTTTGGTTTATAAAGGGCTCTGGTTTATAAGAGGCTTTGGTTTATAACGGGCTCTGGTTTATAACAGGCTTTGGTTTATAACAGGCTCTGGTTTATAACATGCTTTGGTTTATAACAGATTCTGGTTTATAACATGCTTTGGTTTATAACGGGCTCTGGTTTATTGCGGGATCTGGTTTATAACCGGCGTTGATTTATAAAGGGCTCTGGTTTATAAAGGGCTCTAGTTTATAAAGGGTATGGTTTATAACGGGCTCTTGTTTGTAACCGGCTCTGGTTTATAACAGGCTCTGGTTTATAACCGGCTTTGGTTTATAAAGGGCTGTGGTTTATAACAGACTCTGGTTTATAACCGGCTTTGATTTATAACGGGCTCTGGTTTTTAACCCGCTTGGGTTTATAAAGGGCTCTGGTTCATAACGGGCTCTGGTTTATAAAGGGTTGTGGTTTATAAAGGGTATGGTTTATAACGGGCTCTGGTTTGTAACCGGCTTTGGTTTATACAGGGCTGTGGTTTATAAATTGCTGTGGTTTATAAAAGGCTCCTGTTTATAACGTGCTCTGGTTTATAAAGGGTTCTGGTACATAAAGTGCTCTGGTTTTTAACGGCCTCTGGCTTATAACAGGCTTTGGTTTAAAAAGGCCTCTGGTTTATAACAGGCTCTGGTTTATAACCGGCTTTGGTTTATAAAGGGCTGTGGTTTATAACAGCTCTGGTTTATAACCGGCTTTGGTTTGTAAAGGGCTCTGGTTTATAATGGGCTCTGGTTTATAAAGGATTCTGGTATATAAAGGGCTCTGGTTTTTAACGGCCTCTGGCTTATAACGGGCTTTGGTTTAAAAAGGCCTCTGGTTTATAACAGGCTCTGGTTTATAACCGGCTTTGGTTCATAAAGGGCTGTGGTTTATAACAGCTCTGGTTTATAACCGGCTTTGGTTTGTAAAGGGCTCTGGTTTATAAAGGATTCTGGTATATAAAGGGCTCTGGTTTTTAACGGCCTCTGGCTTATAACGGGCTTTGTTTTAAAAAGGCCTCTGGTTTATAACAGGCTCTCGTTTATAACCGGCTTTGGTTTATAAAGGGCTCTGGTTTATAAAGGGTTCTGGTTTATAAAGGGCCCCGGTTTATAACCGGCTCTGGTTAAAAAAGGGCTTTAGTTTATAAAGGGCTCTGGTTTATAATTGCCTCTGGTTTATAACAGGCTTTGGTATATAACGGGCTCTGGTTTATAACAGGCTCTGGTTTATAACGGGATCTGGTTTATAACAGGCTTTTATTTATAAAGGGCTCTGGTTTATAAAGAGCTCTAGTTTATAAAGGGTATGGTTTATAACGGGCTCTGGTTTGTAACCGGCTTTGGTTTATACAGCGCTGTGGTTTATAAAGGGCTCTGGTTTATAACAGGCACTGGTTTATAACCGGCTTTGGTTTATAAAGGGCTGTGGTTTATAAGAGCTCAGTTTTATAACCGGCTTTGGTTTATAAAGGGCTCTGGCTTATAACAGACTCTGGTTTTTAACCGACTTTGATTTATAACGGGCTCTGGTTTATAACCGGCTTTGGTTTATAAAGGGCTCTGGTTTATAACAGACTCTGGTTTATAACCGGCTTTGATTTATAACGGGCTCTGGTTTATAACCGGCTTTGGTTTAGAATGGGCTCTTGTTTTATAACGGGCTCTGGTTTATAAAGGGCTCTAGTTTATAAAGGGTATGGTTTATAACGGGCTCTGGTTTGTAACCGGCTTTGGTTTATACAGGGCTGTGGTTTATAAATTGCTGTGGTTTATAAAGGGCTCCTGTTTATAACGTGCTCTGGTTTATAAAGGGTTCTGGTATATAAAGTGCTCTGGTTTTTAACGGCCTCTGGCTTATAACAGGCTTTGGTTTAAAAAGGCCTCTGGTTTATAACAGGCTCTGGTTTATAACCGGCTTTGGTTTATAAAGGGCTGTGGTTTATAACAGCTCTGGTTTATAACCGGCTTTGGTTTGTAAAGGGCTCTGGTTTATAAAGGATTCTGGTATATAAAGGGCTCTGGTTTTTAACGGCCTCTGGCTTATAACGGGCTTTGGTTTAAAAAGGCCTCTGGTTTATAACAGGCTCTCGTTTATAACCGGCTTTGGTTTATAAAGGGCTCTGGTTTATAAAGGGTTCTGGTTTATAAAGGGCCCCGGTTTATAACCGGCTCTGGTTAAAAAAGGGCTTTGGTTTATAAAGGGCTCTGGTTTATAATTGCCTCTGGTTTATAACAGGCTTTGGTATATAACGGGCTCTGGTTTATAACAGGCTCTGGTTTATAACGGGATCTGGTTTATAACAGGCTTTTATTTATAAAGGGCTCTGGTTTATAAAGAGCTCTAGTTTATAAAGGGTATGGTTTATAACGGGCTCTGGTTTGTAACCGGCTTTGGTTTATACAGCGCTGTGGTTTATAAAGGGCTCTGGTTTATAACAGGCTCTGGTTTATAACCGGCTTTGGTTTATAAAGGGCTGTGGTTTATAAGAGCTCAGTTTTATAACCGGCTTTGGTTTATAAAGGGCTCTGGCTTATAACAGACTCTGGTTTTTAACCGACTTTGATTTATAACGGGCTCTGGTTTATAACCGGCTTTGGTTTATAAAGGGCTCTGGTTTATAACAGACTCTGGTTTATAACCGGCTTTGATTTATAACGGGCTCTGGTTTATAACCGGCTTTGGTTTAGAAAGGGCTCTGGTTTATAACGGGCTCTGGTTTATAAAGGGTTCTGGTATATAAAGGGCTCTGGTTTTTTACGGCCTCTGGCTTATAACGGGCCTTGGTTTAAAAAGGCCTCTGGTGTATAACAGGCTCTGGTTTATAACCGGCTTTGGTTTATAAGGCGCTCTGGTTTATAACAGGCTCTGGTTTATAACCGGCTTTGGTTTATAAAGGGCTGTGGTTTATAACGGCTCTGGTTTATAACCTGCTTATGTTTATAAAGGGCTCTGGTTTATAACAGACCCTGGTTTATAACCGGCTTTGGTTTATAAAGGGCTCTGGTTTATAACCGGCTTTTATTTATAACGGGCTCTGGTTTATAACCGGCTTTGGTTTATAAAGGGCTCTGGTTTATAACCGGCTTTGGTTCATAAAGGGCTCTGGTTTATAACGGGCTGAGGTTTATAACCGGCTTTGGTTTATAAAGGGCTCTGGTTTAGAACAGGCTTTGGTTTATAAAGGGCTCTGGTTTATAACAGGCTCTGGTTTACAACCGGCTTTGGTTTATAAAGGGCTCTGGTTTATAACGGGCTCTAGTTTATAACTGGCTTTGGTTTATAAAGGGCTCTGATTTACTAAGGGCTCTGGTTTATTACAGGCTCTGGTATATAAAGGGCTTTGGTTTCTAAAGGGCGCTTGTTTATAAAGGGCGCTGGTTTATAAAGGGCATTGGTTTATAAAGGGCTTTGATTTATAAAGGGCTCTTTTTTATAAAATGCTCTGGTTTTTAAACGGGTCTGGTTTATAACTGGCTCTGGTCTATAAAGGGTTCTGGTTTATAAAGGTCTCTGGTTTTTAAAGTGCTCTGGTGTATAACGGGCTCTGGTTTATAACCGGCTCTGGTTTAAAAAGGGCTTTGGTTAATAAAGGGCTCTGGTTTATAATTGGCTCTGGTTTATAAAGGGATCTGGTTTAAACCGGCTTTGGTTTATAAAGGGCTCTGGTTTATAACCGGCTTTGGTTTGATAAGGGCTCTGTTTATAAAGGGCTCTGGTTTATAAAGGGTTCTGGTTTATAAAGGGCTCTGGTTTGTAATGGGCTCTGGTTTATAACAGGCTTTGGTTTATAATGGGCTCTGGTTTATAACAGGCTCTGGTTTATAACCGGCTTTGGTTTCTAACCGGCTCTGGTTTATAAAGGGTTCTGGTTAATAAAGGGCTCTGCTTTATAACCGGCTTTGGTTTATAAAGGGCTCTGATGTATAACAGACTCTGGTTTATAACCGGCTTTGATTAATAACGGGCTCTGGTTTATAACCGGCTTTGGTTTATAAAGGGCTCTGGTTCATAACGGGCTCTGGTTTAAAAAGGGTTCTGGTACATAAAGGGCTCTGGTTTTTAACGGCCTCTGGCTTATAACGGGCTTTGGTTTAAAAAGGCCTCTGGTTTATAACAGGCTCTGGTTTATAACCGGCTTTTGTTTATAAGGGGCTCTGGTTTATAACGGGCTATGGTTTATAACCGGCTTTGGTTTATAAAGGGCTCTGGTTTATAAAGGGTTCTGGTTTATAAAGGGCCCCGGTTTATAACCATGTCTGGTTTAAAAAGGGCTTTGGTTTATACAGGGTTCTGGTTTATAAAGGGCTCTGGTTTATGAAGGGCTCTGGTTTATAAAGGGCTCAGGTTTATAAAGGGCTATGGTTTATAATGGGCTCTGGTTTATAAAGGGTTGTGGTTTATAAAGGGCTCTGGTTTTTAACGGCCTCTGGCTTATAACGGGCTTTGGTTTAAAAAGGCCTCTGGTTTATAACAGGCTCTGGTTTATAACCGGCTTTGGTTTATAAAGGGCTCTGGTTTATAAGAGGCTTTGGTTTATAACGGGCTCTGGTTAATAACAGGCTTTGGTTTAAAACGGGCTCTGGTTTATAACATGCTTTGGTTTATAACAGATTCTGGTTTATAACAGGCTTTGGTTTATAACGGGCTCTGGTTTATTGCGGGATCTGGTTTATAACCGGCTTTGATTTATAAAGGGCTCTGGTTTATAAAGGGCTCTAGTTTATAAAGGGTATGGTTTATAACGGGCTCTGGTTTGTAACCGGCTTTGGTTTATACAGGGCTGTGGTTTATAAAGGGCTGTGGTTTATAAAGGGCTCTGGTTTATAACGTGCTCTGGTTTATAAAGGGTTCTGGTATATAAAGTGCTCTGGTTTTTAACGGCCTCTGGTTTATAACAGGCTTTGGTTTAAAAAGGCCTCTGGTTTATAACAGGCTCTGGTTTATAACCGGCTTTGGTTTATAAAGGGCTGTGGTTTATAACAGCTCTGGTTTTTAACCGGCTTTGATTTATAACGGGCTCTGGTTTATAACCGGCTTTGGTTTATAACGGGCTCTGGTTTATAACCGGCTTTGGTTTATAAAGGGCTCTGGTTTATAAAGGGCTCTGGTTTTTTACGGCCTCTGGCTTATAACAGGCCTCTGGTTTATAACAGGCTCTGGTTTATAACCGGCTTTGGTTTATAAGGGGCTCTGGTTTATAACAGGCTCTGGTTTATAACCGGCTTTAGTTTATAAAGGGCTGTGGTTTATAACGGCTATGGTTTATAACCTGCTTTGGTTTATAAAGGGCTCTGGTTTATAACAGACCCTGGTTTATAACCGGCTTTGGTTTATAAAGGGCTCTGGTTTATAACCGTTTTTTATTTATGACGGGCTCTGGTTTATAACCGGCTTTGGTTTATAAAGGGCTCTTGTTTATAACCGGCTTTGGTTCATAAAGGGCTCTGGTTTATAACGGGCTGAGGTTTATAACCGGCTTTGGTTTATAAAGGGCTCTGGTTTAGAACAGGCTCTGGTTTACAACCGGCTTTGGTTTATAAAGGGCTCTGGTTTATAACGGGCTCTAGTTTATAACTGGCTTTGGTTTATAAAGGGCTCTGGTTTACAAAGGGCTCTGGTTTATTACAGGCTCTGGTAAATAAAGGGCTTTGGTTTCTAAAGGGCGCTGGTTTATAAAGGGCATTGGTTTATAAAGGGCTTTGATTTATAAAGGGCTCTTTTTTATAAAGTGCTCTGGTTTTTAAACGGCTCTGGTTTATAACTGGCTCTGGTTTATAAAGGGTTCTGGTTTATAAAGGTCTCTGGTTTTTAAAGTGCTCTGGTTTATAACGGGCTCTGGTTTATAACCGGCTCTGGTTTAAAAAGGGCTTTGGTTAATAAAGGGCTCTGGTTTATAATTGGCTCTGGTTTATAACTGGCTTTGGTTTATGACGGGCTCTGGTTTATAAAGGGATCTGGTTTATAACCGGCTTTGGTTTATAAAGGGCTCTGGTTTATAACCGGCTTTGGTTTATAACGGGCTCTGGTTTATAAAGGGTTCTGGTTAATAAAGGGCTCTGGTTTATAACCGGCTTTGGTTTATAAAGGGCTCTGGTGTATAACAGACTCTGGTTTATAACCGGCTTTGATTAATAACGGGCTCTGGTTTATAACCGGCTTTGGTTTATAAAGGGCTCTGGTTTATAACGGGCTCTGGTTTATAAAGGGTTCTGGTATATAAAGGGCTCTGGTTTTTAACGGCCTCTGGCTTATAACGGGCTTTGGTTTAAAAAGGCCTCTGGTTTATAACAGGCTCTGGTTTATAACCGGCTTTGGTTAATAAGGGGCTCTCGTTTATAACGGGCTATGGTTTATAACTGGCTTTGGTTTATAAAGGTCTCTGGTTTATAAAGGGTTCTGGTTTATAAAGGGCCCCTTATAAAGGGCCCCGGTTTATAACCATGTCTGGTTTAAAAAGGGCTTTGGTTTATACAGGGTTCTGGTTTATAAAGGGCTCTGGTTTATAAAGGGCTCTGGTTTATAAAGGGCTCAGGTTTATAAAGGGCTATGGTTTTTAATGGGCTCTGGTTTATAAAGGGTTGTGGTTTATAAAGGGCTCTGGTTTTTAACAGACTCTGGCTTATAACGGGCTTTGGTTTAAAAAGGCCTCAGGTTTATAACAGGCTCTGGTTTATAACCGGCTTTGGTTTATAAAGGGCTCTGGTTTATAAGAGGCTTTGGTGTATAACGGGCTCTGGTTTATAACATGCTTTGGTTTATAACAGAATCTGGTTTATAACAGGCTTTGGTTTATAACGGGCTCTGGTTCATTGCGGGATCTGGTTTATAACCGGCTTTGATTTATAAAAGGCTCTGGTTTATAAAGGGCTCTAGTTTATAAAGGGTATGGTTTATAACGGGCTCTGGTTTGTAACCGGCTTTGGTTTATACAGGGCTGTGGTTTATAAAGGGCTATGGTTTATAACAGGCTCTGGTTTATAACCGGCTTTGATTTATAAAGGGCTGTGGTTTATAAGAGCTCTGTTTTATAACCGGCTTTGGTTTATAAAGGGCTCTGGTTTATAACAGACTCTGGTTTTTAACCGGCTTCTATTTATAACGGGCTCTGGTTTATAACCGGCTTTGGTTTATAAAGGGCTCTGGTTTATAACAGACTCTGGTTTATAACCGGCTTTGATTTATGACGGGCTCTGGTTTATAACCGGCTTTGGTTTATAAAGGGCTCTGGTTTATAAAGGGCTCTGGTTTTTTACGGCCTCTGGCTTATAACAGGCTTTGGTTTAAAAAGGCCTTTGGTTTATAACAGGCTCTGGTTTATAACCGGCTTTGGTTTATAAGGGGCTCTGGTTTATAACAGGCTCTGGTTTATAACCGGCTTTAGTTTATAAAGGGCTGTGGTTTATAACGGCTATGGTTTATAACCTGCTTTGGTTTATAAAGGGCTCTGGTTTATAACAGACCCTGGTTTATAACCGGCTTTGGTTTATAAAGGGCTCTGGTTTATAACCGGCTTTTATTTATGACGGGCTCTGGTTTATAACCGGCTTTGGTTTATAAAGGGCTCTTGTTTATAACCGGCTTTGGTTCAGAAAGGGCTCTGGTTTATAACGGGCTGAGGTTTATAACCGGCTTTGGTTTATAAAGGGCTCTGGTTTAGAACAGGCTCTGGTTTACAACCGGCTTTGGTTTATAAAGGGCTCTGGTTTATAACGGGCTCTAGTTTATAACTGGCTTTGGTTTATAAAGGGCTCTGGTTTACAAAGGGCTCTGGTTTATTACAGGCTCTGGTAAATAAAGGGCTTTGGTTTCTAAAGGGCGCTTGTTTATAAAGGGCGCTGGTTTATAAAGGGCATTGGTTTCTAAAGGGCTTTGATTTATAAAGGGCTCTTTTTTATAAAGTGCTCTGGTTTTTAAACGGCTCTGGTTTATAACTGGCTCTGGTTTATAAAGGGTTCTGGTTTATAAAGGTCTCTGGTTTTTAAAGTGCTCTGGTTTATAACGGGCTCTGGTTTATAACCGGCTCTGGTTTAAAAAGGGCTTTGGTTAATAAAGGGCTCTGGTTTATAATTGGCTCTGGTTTATAACTGGCTTTGGTTTATGACGGGCTCTGGTTTATAAAGGGATCTGGTTTATAACCGGCTTTGGTTTATAAAGGGCTCTGGTTTATAACCGGCTTTGGTTTATAACGGGCTCTGGTTTATAAAGGGTTCTGGTTAATAAAGGGCTCTGGTTTATAACCGGCTTTGGTTTATAAAGGGCTCTGGTGTATAACAGACTCTGGTTTATAACCGGCTTTGATTAATAACGGGCTCTGGTTTATAACCGGCTTTGGTTTATAAAGGGCTCTGGTTTATAACGGGCTCTGGTTTATAAAGGGTTCTGGTATATAAAGGCCTCTGGCTTATAACGGGCTTTGGTTTAAAAAGGCCTCTGGTTTATAACAGGCTCTGGTTTATAACCGGCTTTGGTTAATAAGGGGCTCTCGTTTATAACGGGCTATGGTTTATAACCGGCTTTGGTTTATAAAGGTCTCTGGTTTATAAAGGGCTATGGTTTATAAAGGGCCCCTTATAAAGGGCCCCGGTTTATAACCATGTCTGGTTTAAAAAGGGCTTTGGTTTATACAGGGTTCTGGTTTATAAAGGGCTCTGGTTTATAAAGGGCTCTGGTTTATAAAGGGCTCAGGTTTATAAAGGGCTATGGTTTTTAATGGGCTCTGGTTTATAAAGGGTTGTGGTTTATAAAGGGCTCTGGTTTTTAACAGACTCTGGCTTATAACGGGCTTTGGTTTAAAAAGGCCTCAGGTTTATAACAGGCTCTGGTTTATAACCGGCTTTGGTTTATAAAGGGCTCTGGTTTATAAGAGGCTTTGGTGTATAACGGGCTCTGGTTTATAACAGGCTTTGGTTTATAACGGGCTCTGGTTTATAACATGCTTTGGTTTATAACAGAATCTGGTTTATAACAGGCTTTGGTTTATAACGGGCTCTGGTTCATTGCGGGATCTGGTTTATAACCGGCTTTGATTTATAAAAGGCTCTGGTTTATAAAGGGCTCTAGTTTATAAAGGGTATGGTTTATAACGGGCTTTGGTTTAAAAAGGCCTCAGGTTTATAACAGGCTCTGGTTTAAAACCGGCTTTGGTTTATAAAGGGCTCTGGTTTATAAGAGGCTTTGGTTTATAACGGGCTCTGGTTTATAACAGGCTTTGGTTTATAACGGGCTCTGGTTTATAACATGCTTTGGTTTATAACAGATTCTGGTTTATAACGGGCTTTGGTTTATAACGGGCTCTGGTTTATTGCGGGATCTGGTTTATAACCGGCTTTGATTTATAAAGGGCTCTGGTTTATAAAGGGATCTAGTTTATAAAGGGTATGGTTTATAACGGGTTCTGGTTTGTAACCGGCTTTGGTTTATACAGGGCTGTGGTTTATAAAGGGCTGTGGTTTATAAAGGGCTCTGGTTTATAACGTGCTCTGGTTTATAAAGGCTTCTGGTATATAAAGTTCTCTGGTTTTTAACGGCCTCTGGCTTATAACAGGCTTTGGTTTAAAAAGGCCTCTGGTTTATAACAGGCTTTGGTTTATAACCGGCTTTGGTTTATAAAGGGCTGTGGTTTATAACAGCTCTGGTTTATAACCGGCTTTGGTTTATAAAGGGCTCTGGTTTATAATGGGCTCTGGTTTATAAAGGGTTCTGGTATATAAAGGGCTCTGGTTTTTAACGGCCTCTGGCTTATAACGGGCTTTGGTTTAAAAAGGCCTCTGGTTTACAACAGGCTCTCCTTTATAACTGGCTTTGGTTTATAAAGGGCTCTGGTTTATAAAGGGTTCTGGTTTATAAAGGGCCCCGGTTTATAATTGCCTCTGGTTTATAACAGGCTTTGGTTTATAATGGGCTCTGGTTTATAACAGGCTTTGGTTTATAACGGGCTCTGGTTTATAACAGGCTTTGGTTTATAACGGGCTCTGGTTCATTGCGGGATCTGATTTATAACCGGCTTTGATTTATAAAGGGCTCTGGTTTATAAAGGGCTCTAGTTTATAAAGGGTATGGTTTATAACGGGCTTTGGTTTAAAAAGGCCTCAGGTTTATAACAGGCTCTGGTTTAAAACCGGCTTTGGTTTATAAAGGGCTCTGGTTTATAAGAGGCTTTGGTTTATAACGGGCTCTGGTTTATAACAGGCTTTGGTTTATAACGGGCTCTGGTTTATAACATGCTTTGGTTTATAACAGATTCTGGTTTATAACAGGCTTTGGTTTATAACGGGCTCTGGTTTATTGCGGGATCTGGTTTATAACCGGCTTTGGTTTATAACGGGCTCTGGTTTATAACATGCTTTGGTTTATAACAGATTCTGGTTTATAACAGGCTTTGGTTTATAACGGGCTCTGGTTTATTGCGGGATCTGGTTTATAACCAGCTTTGATTTATAACGGGCTCTGGTTTATAACCGGCTTTGGTTTATAAAGGGCTCTGGTTTATAAAGGGCTCTGGTTTTTTACGGCCTCTGGCTTATAACAGGCTTTGGTTTAAAAAGGCTTCTGGTTTATAACAGGCTCTGGTTTATAACCGGCTTTGGTTTATAAGGGGCTCTGGTTTATAACAGGCTCTGGTTTATAACCGGATTTAGTTTATAAAGGGCTGTGGTTTATAACGGCTATGGTTTATAACCTGCTTTGGTTTATAACGTGCTCTGGTTTATAAAGGCTTCTGGTATATAAAGTTCTCTGGTTTTTAAGGGCCTCTGGCTTATAACAGGCTTTGGTTTAAAAAGGCCTCTGGTTTATAACAGGCTTTGGTTTATAACCGGCTTTGGTTTATAAAGGGCTGTGATTTATAACAGCTCTGGTTTATAACCGGCTTTGGTTTATAAAGGGCTCTGGTTTATAATGGGCTCTGGTTTATAAAGGGTTCTGGTATATAAAGGGCTCTGGTTTTTAACGGCCTCTGGCTTATAACGGGCTTTGGTTTAAAAAGGCCTCTGGTTTACAACAGGCTCTCCTTTATAACTGGCTTTGGTTTATAAAGGGCTCTGGTTTATAAAGGGTTCTGGTTTATAAAGGGCCCCGGTTTATAATTGCCTCTGGTTTATAACAGGCTTTGGTTTATAATGGGCTCTGGTTTATAACAGGCTTTGGTTTATAACGGGCTCTGGTTTATAACAGGCTTTGGTTTATAACGGGCTCTGGTTCATTGCGGGATCTGGTTTATAACCGGATTTGATTTATAAAGGGCTCTGGTTTATAAAGGGCTCTAGTTTATAAAGGGTATGGTTTATAACGGGCTTTGGTTTAAAAAGGCCTCAGGTTTATAACAGGCTCTGGTTTAAAACCGGCTTTGGTTTATAAAGGGCTCTGGTTTATAAGAGGCTTTGGTTTATAACGGGCTCTGGTTTATAACAGGCTTTGGTTTATAACGGGCTCTGGTTTATAACATGCTTTGGTTTATAACAGATTCTGGTTTATAACAGGCTTTGGTTTATAACGGGCTCTGGTTTATTGCGGGATCTGGTTTATAACCGGCTTTGGTTTATAACGGGCTCTGGTTTATAACATGCTTTGGTTTATAACAGATTCTGGTTTATAACAGGCTTTGGTTTATAACGGGCTCTGGTTTATTGCGGGATCTGGTTTATAACCAGCTTTGATTTATAACGGGCTCTGGTTTATAACCGGCTTTGGTTTATAAAGGGCTCTGGTTTATAAAGGGCTCTGGTTTTTTACGGCCTCTGGCTTATAACAGGCTTTGGTTTAAAAAGGCCTCTGGTTTATAACAGGCTCTGGTTTATAACCGGCTTTGGTTTATAAGGGGCTCTGGTTTATAACAGGCTCTGGTTTATAACCGGATTTAGTTTATAAAGGGCTGTGGTTTATAACGGCTATGGTTTATAACCTGCTTTGGTTTATAAAGGGCTCTGGTTTATAACAGACCCTGGTTTATAACAGACCCTGGTTTATAAAGGGCTCTGGTTTATAACCGGCTTTTATTTATGACGGGCTCTGGTTTATAACCGGCTTTGGTTTATAAAGGGCTCTTGTTTATAACCGGCTTTGGTTCATAAAGGGCTCTGGTTTATAACGGGCTGAGGTTTATAACCGGCTTTGGTTTATAAAGGGCTCTGGTTTATAACCGGCTTTGGTTTATAAAGGGTTCTGGTTAATAACGGGCTCTGGTTTATAACCGGCTTTGGTTTATAAAGGGCTCTGGTTTATAACGGGCTCTGGTTTATAAAGGGTTCTGGTATATAAAGGGCTCTGGTTTTTAACGGCCTCTGGCTTATAACGGGCTTTGGTTTAAGAAGGCCTCTGGTTTATAACAGGCTCTGGTTTATAACCGGCTTTGGTTAATAAGGGGCTCTCGTTTATAACGGGCTATGGTTTATAACCGGCTTTGGTTTATAAAGGTCTCTGGTTTATAAAGGGTTCTGGTTTATAAAGGGCCCCTTATAAAGGGCCCCGGTTTATAACCATGTCTGGTTTAAAAAGGGCTTTGGTTTATACAGGGTTCTGGTTTATAAAGGGCTCTGGTTTATAAAGGGCTCTGGTTTATAAAGGGCTCAGGTTTATAAAGGGCTATGGTTTTTAATGGGCTCTGGTTTATAAAGGGTTGTGGTTTATAAAGGGCTCTGGTTTTTAACAGACTCTGGCTTATAACGGGCTTTGGTTTAAAAAGGCCTCAGGTTTATAACAGGCTCTGGTTTATAACCGGCTTTGGTTTATAAAGGGCTCTGGTTTATAAGAGGCTTTGGTGTATAACGGGCTCTGGTTTATAACATGCTTTGGTTTATAACAGAATCTGGTTTATAACAGGCTTTGGTTTATAACGGGCTCTGGTTCATTGCGGGATCTGGTTTATAACCGGCTTTGATTTATAAAAGGCTCTGGTTTATAAAGGGCTCTAGTTTATAAAGGGTATGGTTTATAACGGGCTCTGGTTTGTAACCGGCTTTGGTTTATACAGGGCTGTGGTTTATAAAGGGCTATGGTTTATAACAGGCTCTGGTTTATAACCGGCTTTGATTTATAAAGGGCTGTGGTTTATAAGAGCTCTGTTTTATAACCGGCTTTGGTTTATAAAGGGCTCTGGTTTATAACAGACTCTGGTTTTTAACCGGTTTCTATTTATAACGGGCTCTGGTTTATAACCGGCTTTGGTTTATAAAGGGCTCTGGTTTATAACAGACTCTGGTTTATAACCGGCTTTGATTTATAACGGGCTCTGGTTTATAACCGGCTTTGGTTTATAAAGGGCTCTGGTTTATAAAGGGCTCTGGTTTTTTACGGCCTCTGGCTTATAACAGGCTTTGGTTTAAAAAGGCCTTTGGTTTATAACAGGCTCTGGTTTATAACCGGCTTTGGTTTATAAAGGGCTCTGGTTTATAACAGGCTCTGGTTTATAACCGGCTTTAGTTTATAAAGGGCTGTGGTTTATAACGGCTATGGTTTATAACCTGCTTTGGTTTATAAAGGGCTCTGGTTTATAACAGACCCTGGTTTATAACCGGCTTTGGTTTATAAAGGGCTCTGGTTTATAACCGGCTTTTATTTATGACGGGCTCTGGTTTATAACCGGCTTTGGTTTATAAAGGGCTCTTGTTTATAACCGGCTTTTGTTCAGAAAGGGCTCTGGTTTATAACGGGCTGAGGTTTATAACCGGCTTTGGTTTATAAAGGGCTCTGGTTTAGAACAGGCTCTGGTTTACAACCGGCTTTGGTTTATAAAGGGCTCTGGTTTATAACGGGCTCTAGTTTATAACTGGCTTTGGTTTATAAAGGGCTCTGGTTTACAAAGGGCTCTGGTTTATTACAGGCTCTGGTAAATAAAGGGCTTTGGTTTCTAAAGGGCGCTTGTTTATAAAGGGCGCTGGTTTATAAAGGGCATTGGTTTATAAAGGGCTTTGATTTATAAAGGGCTCTTTTTTATAAAGTGCTCTGGTTTTTAAACGGCTCTGGTTTATAACTGGCTCTGGTTTATAAAGGGTTCTGGTTTATAAAGGTCTCTGGTTTTTAAAGTGCTCTGGTTTATAACGGGCTCTGGTTTATAACCGGCTCTGGTTTAAAAAGGGCTTTGGTTAATAAAGGGCTCTGGTTTATAATTGGCTCTGGTTTATAACTGGCTTTGGTTTATGACGGGCTCTGGTTTATAAAGGGATCTGGTTTATAACCGGCTTTGGTTTATAAAGGGCTCTGGTTTATAACCGGCTTTGATTAATAACGGGCTCTGGTTTATAACCGGCTTTGGTTTATAAAGGGCTCTGGTTTATAACGGGCTCTGGTTTATAAAGGGTTCTGGTATATAAAGGGCTCTGGTTTTTGACGGCCTCTGGCTTATAACGGGCTTTGGTTTAAAAAGGCCTCTGGTTTATAACAGGCTCTGGTTTATAACCGGCTTTGGTTAATAAGGGGCTCTCGTTTATAACGGGCTATGGTTTATAACCGGCTTTGGTTTATAAAGGTCTCTGGTTTATAAAGGGTTCTGGTTTATAAAGGGCCCCTTATAAAGGGCCCCGGTTTATAATCATGTCTGGTTTAAAAAGGGCTTTGGTTTATACAGGGTTCTGGTTTATAAAGGGCTCTGGTTTATAAAGGGCTCTGGTTTATAAAGGGCTCAGGTTTATAAAGGGCTATGGTTTTTAATGGGCTCTGGTTTATAAAGGGTTGTGGTTTATAACGGGCTCTGGTTTTTAACAGACTCTGGCTTATAACGGGCTTTGGTTTAAAAAGGCCTCAGGTTTATAACAGGCTCTGGTTTATAACCGGCTTTGGTTTATAAAGGGCTCTGGTTTATAAGAGGCTTTGGTGTATAACGGGCTCTGGTTTATAACAGGCTTTGGTTTATAACGGGCTCTGGTTTATAACATGCTTTGGTTTATAACAGAATCTGGTTTATAACAGGCTTTGGTTTATAACGGGCTCTGGTTCATTGCGGGTTCTGGTTTATAACCGGCTTTGATTTATAAAAGGCTCTGGTTTATAAAGGGCTCTAGTTTATAAAGGGTATGGTTTATAACGGGCTTTGGTTTAAAAAGGCCTCAGGTTTATAACAGGCTCTGGTTTAAAACCGGCTTTGGTTTATAAAGGGCTCTGGTTTATAAGAGGCTTTGGTTTATAACGGGCTCTGGTTTATAACAGGCTTTGGTTTATAACGGGCTCTGGTTTATAACATGCTTTGGTTTATAACAGATTCTGGTTTATAACAGGCTTTGGTTTATAACGGGCTCTGGTTTATTGCGGGATCTGGTTTATAACCGGCTTTGATTTATAAAGGGCTCTTTGTTTATAAAGGGATCTAGTTTATAAAGGGTATGGTTTATAACGGGTTCTGGTTTGTAACCGGCTTTGGTTTATACAGGGCTGTGGTTTATAAAGGGCTGTGGTTTATAAAGGGCTCTGGTTTATAACGTGCTCTGGTTTATAAAGGCTTCTGGTATATAAAGTTCTCTGGTTTTTAACGGCCTCTGGCTTATAACAGGCTTTGGTTTAAAAAGGCCTCTGGTTTATAACAGGCTTTGGTTTATAACCGGCTTTGGTTTATAAAGGGCTGTGGTTTATAACAGCTCTGGTTTATAACCGGCTTTGGTTTATAAAGGGCTCTGGTTTATAATGGGCTCTGGTTTATAAAGGGTTCTGGTATATAAAGGGCTCTGGTTTTTAACGGCCTCTGGCTTATAACGGGCTTTGGTTTAAAAAGGCCTCTGGTTTACAACAGGCTCTCCTTTATAACTGGCTTTGGTTTATAAAGGGCTCTGGTTTATAAAGGGTTCTGGTTTATAAAGGGCCCCGGTTTATAATTGCCTCTGGTTTATAACAGGCTTTGGTTTATAATGGGCTCTGGTTTATAACAGGCTTTGGTTTATAACGGGCTCTGGTTTATAACAGGCTTTGGTTTATAACGGGCTCTGGTTCATTGCGGGATCTGGTTTATAACCGGCTTTGATTTATAAAGGGCTCTGGTTTATAAAGGGCTCTAGTTTATAAAGGGTATGGTTTATAACGGGCTTTGGTTTAAAAAGGCCTCAGGTTTATAACAGGCTCTGGTTTAAAACCGGCTTTGGTTTATAAAGGGCTCTGGTTTATAAGAGGCTTTGGTTTATAACGGGCTCTGGTTTATAACAGGCTTTGGTTTATAACGGGCTCTGGTTTATAACATGCTTTGGTTTATAACAGATTCTGGTTTATAACAGGCTTTGGTTTATAACGGGCTCTGGTTTATTGCGGGATCTGGTTTATAACCGGCTTTGGTTTATAACGGGCTCTGGTTTATAACATGCTTTGGTTTATAACAGATTCTGGTTTATAACAGGCTTTGGTTTATAACGGGCTCTGGTTTATTGCGGGATCAGGTTTATAACCAGCTTTGATTTATAACGGGCTCTGGTTTATAACCGGCTTTGGTTTATAAAGGGCTCTGGTTTATAAAGGGCTCTGGTTTTTTACGGCCTCTGGCTTATAACAGGCTTTGGTTTAAAAAGGCCTCTGGTTTATAACAGGCTCTGGTTTATAACCGGCTTTGGTTTATAAGGGGCTCTGGTTTATAACAGGCTCTGGTTTATAACCGGATTTAGTTTATAAAGGGCTGTGGTTTATAACGGCTATGGTTTATAACCTGCTTTGGTTTATAAAGGGCTCTGGTTTATAACAGACCCTGGTTTATAACAGACCCTGGTTTATAAAGGGCTCTGGTTTATAACCGGCTTTTATTTATGACGGGCTCTGGTTTATAACCGGCTTTGGTTTATAAAGGGCTCTTGTTTATAACCGGCTTTGGTTCATAAAGGGCTCTGGTTTATAACGGGCTGAGGTTTATAACCGGCTTTGGTTTATAAAGGGCTCTGGTTTATAACCGGCTTTGGTTTATAAAGGGTTCTGGTTAATAAAGGGCTCTGGTTTATAACCGGCTTTGGTTTATAAAGGGCTCTGGTGTATAACAGACTCTGGTTTATAACCGGCTTTGATTAATAACGGGCTCTGGTTTATAACCGGCTTTGGTTTATAAAGGGCTCTGGTTTATAACGGGCTCTGGTTTATAAAGGGTTCTGGTATATAAAGGGCTCTGGTTTTTAACGGCCTCTGGCTTATAACGGGCTTTGGTTTAAAAAGGCCTCTGGTTTATAACAGGCTCTGGTTTATAACCGGCTTTGGTTAATAAGGGGCTCTCGTTTATAACGGGCTATGGTTTATAACCGGCTTTGGTTTATAAAGGTCTCTGGTTTATAAAGGGTTCTGGTTTATAAAGGGCCCCTTATAAAGGGCCCCGGTTTATAACCATGTCTGGTTTAAAAAGGGCTTTGGTTTATACAGGGTTCTGGTTTATAAAGGGCTCTGGTTTATAAAGGGCTCTGGTTTATAAAGGGCTCAGGTTTATAAAGGGCTATGGTTTTTAATGGGCTCTGGTTTATAAAGGGTTGTGGTTTATAAAGGGCTCTGGTTTTTAACAGACTCTGGCTTATAACGGGCTTTGGTTTAAAAAGGCCTCAGGTTTATAACAGGCTCTGGTTTATAACCGGCTTTGGTTTATAAAGGGCTCTGGTTTATAAGAGGCTTTGGTGTATAACGGGCTCTGGTTTATAACAGGCTTTGGTTTATAACGGGCTCTGGTTTATAACATGCTTTGGTTTATAACAGAATCTGGTTTATAACAGGCTTTGGTTTATAACGGGCTCTGGTTCATTGCGGGATCTGGTTTATAACCGGCTTTGATTTATAAAGGGCTCTGGTTTATAAAGGGCTCTAGTTTATAAAGGGTATGGTTTATAACGGGCTTTGGTTTATAAAGGGCTCTGGTTTATAAGAGGCTTTGGTTTATAAAGGGCTCTGGTTTATAACAGACCCTGGTTTATAACCGGCTTTGGTTTATAAAGGGCTCTGGTTTGTAACCGGCTTTTATTTATGACGGGCTCTGGTTTATAACCGGCTTTGGTTTATAAAGGGCTCTTGTTTATAACCGTCTTTGGTTCATAAAGGGCTCTGGTTTATAACGGGCTGAGGTTTATAACCGGCTTTGGTTTATAAAGGGCTCTGGTTTAGAACAGGCTATGGTTTACAACCGGCTTTGGTTAATAAAGGGCTCTGGTTTATAACGGGCTCTAGTTTATAACTGGCTTTGGTTTATAAAGGGCTCTGGTTTACAAAGGGCTCTGGTTTATTACAGGCTCTGGTAAATAAAGGGCTTTGGTTTCTAAAGGGCGCTTGTTTATAAAGGGCGCTGGTTTATAAAGGGCATTGGTTTATAAAGGGCTTTGATTTATAAAGGGCTCTTTTTTATAAAGTGCTCTGGTTTTTAAACGGCTCTGGTTTATAACTGGCTCTGGTTTATAAAGGGTTCTGGTTTATAAAGGTCTCTGGTTTTTAAAGTGCTCTGGTTTATAACGGGCTCTGGTTTATAACCGGCTCTGGTTTAAAAAGGGCTTTGGTTAATAAAGGGCTCTGGTTTATAATTGGCTCTGGTTTATAATTGGCTTTGGTTTATGACGGGCTCTGGTTGATAAAGGGCTCTGGTTTATAAAGGGCTCTAGTTTATAAAGGGTATGGTTTATAACGGGTTCTGGTTTGTAACCGGCTTTGGTTTATACAGGGCTGTGGTTTATAAAGGGCTGTGGTTTATAAAGGGCTCTGGTTTATAACGTGCTCTGGTTTATAAAGGCTTCTGGTATATAAAGTGCTCTGGTTTTTAACGGCCTCTGGCTTATAACAGGCTTTGGTTTAAAAAGGCCTCTGGTTTATAACAGGCTGTGGTTTATAACCGGCTTTGGTTTATAAAGGGCTGTGGTTTATAACAGCTCTGGTTTATAACCGGCTTTGGTTTATAAAGGGCTCTGGTTTATAATGGGCTCTGGTTTATAAAGGGTTCTGGTATATAAAGGGCTCTGGTTTTTAACGGCCTCTGGCTTATAACGGGCTCTGGTTTATAATGGGCTCTGGTTTATAACCGGCTCTGGTTTAAAAAGGGCTTTGGTTAATAAAGGGCTCTGGTTTATAATTGGCTCTGGTTTATAATTGGCTTTGGTTTATGACGGGCTCTGGTTGATAAAGGGATCTGGTTTATAACCGGCTTTGGTTTATAAAGGGCTCTGGTTTATAACCGGCTTTGGTTTATAACGGGCTCGGGTTTATAAAGGGTTCTGGTTAATAAAGGGCTCTGGTTTATAACCGGCTTTGGTTTATAAAGGGCTCTGGTGTATAACAGACTCTGGTTTATAACCGGTTTTGATTAATAACGGGCTCTGGTTTATAACCGGCTTTGGTTTATAAAGGGCTCTGGTTTATAACGGGCTCTGGTTTATAAAGGGTTCTGGTATATAAAGGGCTCTGGTTTTTAACGGCCTCTGGCTTATAACGGGCTTTGGTTTAAAAAGGCCTCTGGTTTATAACAGGCTCTGGTTTATAACCGGCTTTGGTTAATAAGGGGCTCTCGTTTATAACGGGCTATGGTTTATAACCGGCTTTGGTTTATAAAGGTCTCTGGTTTATAAAGGGTTCTGGTTTATAAAGGGCCCCTTATAAAGGGCCCCGGTTTATAACCATGTCTGGTTTAAAAAGGGCTTTGGTTTATACAGGGTTCTGGTTTATAAAAGGCTCTGGTTTATAAAGGGCTCTGGTTTATAAAGGGCTCAGGTTTATAAAGGGCTATGGTTTTTAATGGGCTCTGGTTTATAAAGGGTTGTGGTTTATAAAGGGCTCTGGTTTTTAACAGACTCTGGCTTATAACAGGCTTTGGTTTAAAAAGGCCTCAGGTTTATAACAGGCTCTGGTTTAAAACCGGCTTTGGTTTATAAAGGGCTCTGGTTTATAAGAGGCTTTGGTTTATAACGGGCTCTGGTTTATAACAGGCTTTGGTTTATAACGGGCTCTGGTTTATAACATGCTTTGGTTTATAACAGATTCTGGTTTATAACAGGCTTTGGTTTATAACGGGCTCTGGTTTATTGCGGGATCTGGTTTATAACCGGCTTTGATTTATAAAGGGCTCTGGTTTATAAAGGGTTCTAGTTTATAAAGGGTATGGTTTATAACGGGTTCTGGTTTGTAACCGGCTTTGGTTTATACAGGGCTGTGGTTTATAAAGGGCTGTGGTTTATAAAGGGCTCTGGTTTATAACGTGCTCTGGTTTATAAAGGCTTCTGGTATATAAAGTGCTCTGGTTTTTAACGGCCTCTGGCTTATAACAGGCTTTGGTTTAAAAAGGCCTCTGGTTTATAACAGGCTGTGGTTTATAACCGGCTTTGGTTTATAAAGGGCTGTGGTTTATAACAGCTCTGGTTTATAACCGGCTTTGGTTTATAAAGGGCTCTGGTTTATAATGGGCTCTGGTTTATAAAGGGTTCTGGTATATAAAGGGCTCTGGTTTTTAACAGCATCTGGCTTATAACGGGCTTTGGTTTAAAAAGGCCTCTGGTTTATAACAGGCTCTCGTTTATAACTGGCTTTGGTTTATAAAGGGCTCTGGTTTATAAAGGGTTCTGGTTTATAAAGGGCCCCGGTTTATAATTGCCTCTGGTTTATAACAGGCTTTTGTTTATAACGGGCTCTGGTTTATAACAGGCTTTGGTTTATAACGGGCTCTGGTTTATAACAGGCTTTGGTTTATAACGGGCTCTGGTTTATAACGGGATCTGGTTTATAAAAGGCTTTGATTTATAAAGGGCTCTGGTTTATAAAGAGCTCAGGTTTATAAAGGGTATGGTTTATAACAGGCTCTGGTTTGTAACCGGCTTTGGTTTATACAGGGCTTTGGTTTATAAAGGGCTCTGGTTTATAAAGGGCTCTGGTTTATAACAGGCTTTGATTTATAAAGGGCTCTGGTTTATAAAGAGCTCTAGTTTATAAAGGGTATGGTTTATAACGGGCTCTGGTTTGTAACCGGCTTTGGTTTATACAGGGCTTTGGTTTATAAAGGGCTCTGGTTTATAAAGGGCTTTGGTTTATAACGTGCTCTGGTTCATAAAGGGTTCGGGTATATAAAGTGCTCTGCTTTTTAACGGCCTCTGGCTTATAACAGGCTTTGGTTTAAAAAGGCCTCTGGTTTATAACAGGCTTTGGTTTATAAAGGGCTCTGGTTTATAACCGGCTTTTATTTATGACGGGCTCTGGTTTATAACCGGCTTTGGTTTATAAAGGGCTCTTGTTTATAACCGTCTTTGGTTCATAAAGGGATCTGGTTTATAACGGGCTGAGGTTTATAACCGGCTTTGGTTTATAAAGGGCTCTGGTTTAGAACAGGCTATGGTTTACAACCGGCTTTGGTTTATAAAGGGCTCTGGTTTATAACGGGCTCTAGTTTATAACTGGCTTTGGTTTATAAAGGGCTCTGGTTTACAAAGGGCTCTGGTTTATTACAGGCTCTGGTTTATAAAGGGTTCTGGTTTATAAAGGTCTCTGGTTTTTAAAGTGCTCTGGTTTATAACGGGCTCTGGTTTATAACCGGCTCTGGTTTAAAAAGGGCTTTGGTTAATAAAAGGCTCTGGTTTATAATTGGCTCTGGTTTATAATTGGCTTTGGTTTATGACGGGCTCTGGTTTATAAAGGGATCTGGTTTATAACCGGCTTTGGTTTATAAAGGGCTCTGGTTTATAACCGGCTTTGGTTTATAACGGGCTCTGGTTTATAAAGGGTTCTGGTTAATAACGGGCTCTGGTTTATAACCGGCTTTGGTTTATAAAGGGCTCTGGTTTATAACGGGCTCTGGTTTATAAAGGGTTCTGGTATATAAAGGGCTCTGGCTTTTAACGGCCTCTGGCTTATAACGGGCTTTGGTTTAAAAAGGCCTCTGGTTTATAACAGGCTCTGGTTTATAACCGGCTTTGGTTAATAAGGGGCTCTCGTTTATAACGGGCTATGGTTTATAACCGGCTTTGGTTTATAAAGGTCTCTGGTTTATAAAGGGTTCTGGTTTATAAAGGGCCCCTTATAAAGGGCCCCGGTTTATAACCATGTCTGGTTTAAAAAGGGCTTTGGTTTATACAGGGTTCTGGTTTATAAAGGGCTCTGGTTTATAAAGGGCTCTGGTTTATAAAGGGCTCAGGTTTATAAAGGGCTATGGTTTTTAATGGGCTCTGGTTTATAAAGGGTTGTGGTTTATAAAGGGCTCTGGTTTTTAACAGACTCTGGCTTATAACGGGCTTTGGTTTAAAAAGGCCTCAGGTTTATAACAGGCTCTGGTTTATAACCGGCTTTGGTTTATAAAGGGCTCTGGTTTATAAGAGGCTTTGGTGTATAACGGGCTCTGGTTTATAACAGGCTTTGGTTTATAACGGGCTCTGGTTTATAACATGCTTTGGTTTATAACAGAATCTGGTTTATAACAGGCTTTGGTTTATAACGGGCTCTGGTTCATTGCGGGATCTGGTTTATAACCGGCTTTGATTTATAAAGGGCTCTGGTTTATAAAGGGCTCTAGTTTATAAAGGGTATGGTTTATAACGGGCTTTGGTTTAAAAAGGCCTCAGGTTTATAACAGGCTCTGGTTTAAAACCGGCTTTGGTTTATAAAGGGCTCTGGTTTATAAGAGGCTTTGGTTTATAACGGGCTCTGGTTTATAACAGGCTTTGGTTTATAACGGGCTCTGGTTTATAACATGCTTTGGTTTATAACAGATTCTGGTTTATAACAGGCTTTGGTTTATAACGGGCTCTGGTTTATTGCGGGATCTGGTTTATAACCGGCTTTGATTTATAAAGGGCTCTGGTTTATAAAGGGCTCTAGTTTATAAAGGGTATGGTTTATAACGGGTTCTGGTTTGTAACCGGCTTTGGTTTATACAGGGCTGTGGTTTATAAAGGGCTGTGGTTTATAAAGGGCTCTGGTTTATAACGTGCTCTGGTTTATAAAGGCTTCTGGTATATAAAGTGCTCTGGTTTTTAACGGCCTCTGGCTTATAACAGGCTTTGGTTTAAAAAGGCCTCTGGTTTATAACAGGCTGTGGTTTATAACCGGCTTTGGTTTATAAAGGGCTGTGGTTTATAACAGCTCTGGTTTATAACCGGGTTTGGTTTATAATGGGCTCTGGTTTATAATGGGCTCTGGTTTATAAAGGGTTCTGGTATATAAAGGGCTCTATTTTTTAACGGCCTCTGGCTTATAACGGGCTTTGGTTTAAAAAGGCCTCTGGTTTATAACAGGCTCTCGTTTATAACTGGCTTTGGTTTATAAAGGGCTCTGGTTTATAAAGGGTTCTGGTTTATAAAGGGCCCCGGTTTATAATTGCCTCTGGTTTATAACAGGCTTTTGTTTATAACGGGCTCTGGTTTATAACAGGCTTTGGTTTATAACGGGCTCTGGTTTATAACAGGCTTTGGTTTATAACGGGCTCTGGTTTATAACGGGATCTGGTTTATAAAAGGCTTTGATTTATAAAGGGCTCTGGTTTATAAAGAGCTCTAGTTTATAAAGGGTATGGTTTATAACAGGCTCTGGTTTGTAACCGGCTTTGGTTTATACAGGGCTTTGGTTTATAAAGGGCTCTGGTTTATAACAGGCTTTGATTTATAAAGGGCTCTGGTTTATAAAGAGCTCTAGTTTATAAAGGGTATGGTTTATAACGGGCTCTGGTTTGTAACCGGCTTTGGTTTATACAGGGCTTTGGTTTATAAAGGGCTCTGGTTTATAAAGGGCTTTGGTTTATAACGTGCTCTGGTTTATAAAGGGTTCGGGTATATAAAGTGCTCTGGTTTTTAACGGCCTCTGGCTTATAACAGGCTTTGGTTTAAAAAGGCCTCTGGTTTATAACAGGCTTTGGTTTATAACGGGCTCTGGTTTATAACGGGATCTGGTTTATAACAGGCTTTGATTTATAAAGGGCTCTGGTTTATAAAGAGCTCTAGTTTATAAAGGGTATGGTTTATAACGGGCTCTGGTTTATAAAGGGTTCGGGTATATAAAGTGCTCTGGTTTTTAACGGCCTCTGGCTTATAACAGGCTTTGGTTTAAAAAGGCCTCTGGTTTATAACAGGCTTTGGTTTATAACGGGCTCTGGTTTATAACCGGCTTTGGTTTATAACGGGCTCTGGTTTATAACGGGATCTGGTTTATAACAGGCTTTGATTTATAAAGGGCTCTGGTTTATAAAGAGCTCTAGTTTATAAAGGGTATGGTTTATAACGGGCTCTGGTTTGTAACCGGCTTTGGTTTATACAGGGCTTTGGTTTATAAAGGGCTCTGGTTTATAAAGGGCTCTGGTTTATAACGTGCTCTGGTTTATAAAGGTTTCTGGTATATAAAGTGCTCTGGTTTTTAACGGCCTCTGGCTTATAACAGGCTTTGGTTTAAAAAGGCCTCTGGTTTATAACAGGCTCTGGTTTATAACCGGCTTTGGTTTATAAAGGGCTGTGGTTTATAACAGCTCTGGTTTATAACCGGCTTTTGTTTATAAAGGGCTCTGGTTTTTTAACAGACTCTGGTTTATAACGTGCTCTGGTTTATAAAGGGTTCTGGTATATAAAGTGCTCTGGTTTTTAACGGCCTCTGGCTTATAACAGGCTTTGGTTTAAAAAGGCCTCTGGTTTATAACAGGCTCTGGTTTATAACCGGCTTTGATTTATAAAGGGCTCTGGTTTATAAAGGGCTCTAGTTTATAAAGGGTATGGTTTATAACGGGCTTTGGTTTAAAAAGGCCTCAGGTTTATAAAAGGCTCTGGTTTAAAACCGGCTTTGGTTTATAAAGGGCTCTGGTTTATAAGAGGCTTTGGTTTATAACGGGCTCTGGTTTATAACAGGCTTTGGTTTATAACGGGCTCTGGTTTATAACATGCTTTGGTTTATAACAGATTCTGGTTTATAACAGGCTTTGGTTTATAACGGGCTCTGGTTTATTGCGGGATCTGGTTTATAACCGGCTTTGATTTATAAAGGGCTCTGGTTTATAAAGGGCTCTTGTTTATAAAGGGTATGGTTTATAACGGGTTCTGGTTTGTAACCGGCTTTGGTTTATACAGGGCTGTGGTTTATAAAGGGCTGTGGTTTATAAAGGGCTCTGGTTTATAACGTGCTCTGGTTTATAAAGGCTTCTGGTATATAAAGTGCTCTGGTTTTTAACGGCCTCTGGCTTATAACAGGCTTTGGTTTAAAAAGGCCTCTGGTTTATAACAGGCTCTGGTTTATAACCGGCTTTGGTTTATAAAGGGCTGTGGTTTATAACAGCTCTGGTTTATAACCGGCTTTGGTTTATAAAGGGCTCTGGTTTATAATGGGCTCTGGTTTATAAAGGGTTCTGGTATATAAAGGGCTCTGGTTTTTAACGGCCTCTGGCTTATAACGGGCTTTGGTTTAAAAAGGCCTCTGGTTTATAACAGGCTCTCGTTTATAACTGGCTTTGGTTTATAAAGGGCTCTGGTTTATAAAGGGTTCTGGTTTATAAAGGGCCCCGGTTTATAATTGCCTCTGGTTTATAACAGGCTTTGGTTTATAACGGGCTCTAGTTTATAACAGGCTTTGGTTTATAACGGGCTCTGGTTTATAACAGGCTTTGGTTTATAATGGGCTCTGGTTTATAACGGGATCTGGTTTATAAAAGGCTTTGATTTATAAAGGGCTCTGGTTTATAAAGAGCTCTAGTTTATAAAGGGTATGGTTTATAACAGGGTCTGGTTTGTAACCGGCTTTGGTTTATACAGGGCTTTGGTTTATAAAGGGCTCTGGTTTATAAAGGGCTCTGGTTTATAACAGGCTTTGATTTATAAAGGGCTCTGGTTTATAAAGAGCTCTAGTTTATCTGGTTTGTAACCGGCTATGGTTTATACAGGGCTTTGGTTTATAACAGCTCTGGTTTATAACCGGCTTTGGTTTATAAAGGGCTCTGGTTTATAATGGGCTCTGGTTTATAAAGGGTTCTGGTATATAAAGGGCTCTGGTTTTTAACGGCCTCTGGCTTATGACGGGCTTTGGTTTAAAAAGGCCTCTGGTTTATAACAGGCTCTCGTTTATAACTGGCTTTGGTTTATAAAGAGCTCTGGTTTATAAAGGGTTCTGGTTTATAAAGGGCCCCAGTTTATAATTGCCTCTGGTTTATAACAGGCTTTAGTTTATAACGGGCTCTGGTTTATAACAGGCTTTGGTTTATAATGGGCTCTGGTTTATAACGGGATCTGGTTTATAAAAGGCTTTGATTTATAAAGGGCTCTGGTTTATAAAGAGCTCTAGTTTATAAAGGGTATGGTTTATAACAGGCTCTGGTTTGTAACCGGCTTTGGTTTATACAGGGCTTTGGTTTATAAAGGGCTCTGGTTTATAAAGGGCTCTGGTTTATAACAGGCTTTGATTTATAAAGGGCTCTGGTTTATAAAGAGCTCTAGTTTATAAAGGGTATGGTTTATAACGGGCTCTGGTTTGTAACCGGCTTTGGTTTATACAGGGCTTTGGTTTATAAAGGGCTCTGGTTTATAAAGGGTTCGGGTATATAAAGTGCTCTGGTTTTTAACGGCCTCTGGCTTATAACAGGCTTTGGTTTAAAAAGGCCTCTGGTTTATAACAGGCTTTGGTTTATAACGGGCTCTGGTTTATAACCGGCTTTGGTTTATAACGGGCTCTGGTTTATAACGGGATCTGGTTTATAACAGGCATTGATTTATAAAGGGCTCTGGTTTATAAAGAGCTCTAGTTTATAATGGGTATGGTTTATAACGGGCCCTGGTTTGTAACCGGCTTTGGTTTATACAGGGCTTTGGTTTATAAAGGGCTTTGGTTAATAAAGGGCTCTGGTTTATAACGTGCTCTGGTTTATAAAGGGTTATGGTATATAAAGTGCTCTGGTTTTTAACAGGCTCTGGCTTATAACAGGCTTTGGTTTAAAAAGGCCTCTGGTTTAAAACAGGCTCTGGTTTATAACTGCCTTGGTTTATAAAGGGCTGTGGTTTATAACAGCTCTGGTTTATAACCGGCTTTGGTTTATTCAGGGCTCTGGTTTTTAATGGGCTCTGGTTTATAAAGGGTTCTGGTATATAAAGGGCTCTGGTTTTTAACGGCCTCTGGCTTATAACGGGCTTTGGTTTAAAAAGGCCTCTGGTTTATAACAGGCTCTCGTTTATAACCGGCTTTGGTTTATAAAGGGCTCTGGTTTATAAAGGGTTCTGGTTTATAAAGGGCCCCGGTTCATAACCGGCTCTGGTTTAAAAAGGGCTTTGGTTTATAAAGGGCTCTGGTTTATAATTGCCTCTGGTTTATAACAGGCTCTGGTTTATAACAGGCTTTGGTTTATAACGGGCTCTGGTTTATAACGGAATCTGGTTTATAACAGGCTTTGATTTATAAAGGGCTCTGGTTTATAAAGAGCTCTAGTTTATAAAGGGTATGGTTTATAACGGGCTCTGGTTTGTAACCGGCTTTGGTTTATACAGGGCTGTGGTTTATAAAGGGTTCTGGTTTATAAAGGGCTCTGGTTTATAACGTGCTCTGGTTTATAAAGGGTTCTGGTATATAAAGTGCTCTGGTTTTTAACGGCCTCTGGCTTATAACAGGCTTTGGTTTAAAAAGGCCTCTGGTTTATAACAGGCTCTGGTTTATAACCGGCTTTGGTTTATAAAGGGCTGTGGTTTATAACAGCTCTGGTTTATAACCGGCTTTGGTTTATAAAGGGTTCTGGTATATAAAGTGCTCTGGTTTTTAACGGCCTCTGGTTTATAACGGCCTTTGGTTTATAATGGGCTCTGGTTTATAACAGGCTCTGGTTTATCACCGGCTTTGGTTTATAACGGGCTCTGGTTTATAAAGGGTTCTGGTTAATAAAGGGCTCTGGTTTATAACCGGCTCTTGTTTAAAAAGGGCTTTGGTTTATGAAGGGCTCTGGTTTATAATTGGCTCTGGTGTGTAAATGGCTCTGGTTTGTAATGGGCTCTGGTTTATAACGGGCTTTGGTTTATAAAGGCCTCTGGTTTATAACCGGCTTTGATTTATAAAGGGCTCTGGTTTATAACGGGCTGTGGTTTATAATAGGCTTTGGTTTATAAAGGGCTCTGGTTTATAATAGGCTCTGGTTTATAACCGGCTTTGATTTATAATGGGCTCTGGTTTATAACCGGCTTTGGTTTATACAGGGTTCTGGTTTATAACGGGCTCTAGTTTATAACCGGCTTTGGTTTATAAAGGGCTCTGGTTTATAAAGGGCTCTGGTTTATAACGGGCTCTGGTTTAAAAACGGTTCTGGTATATAAAGGGCTCTGGTTTTTAACAGCCTCTGGCTTATAACGGGCTTTGGTTTAAAAAGGCCTCTGGTTTATAACAGGCTCTGGTTTATAACCGGCTTTGGTTTATAAGGGGCTCTGGTTTATAAAGGGTTCTGGTTTATAAAGGGCCCCGGTTTATAACCGGCTCTGGTTTAAAAAGGGCTTTGGTTTATAAAGGGCTCTGGTTTATAATTGCCTCTGGTTTATAACAGGCTTTGGTTTATAACAGGCTCTGGTTTATAACAGGCTTTGGTTAATAAAGCGCTCTGGTTTATAAAGAGCTCTGGTTTTTAAAGGTCTCAGGTTTATAACGGGCTCTGGTTTATAACGGGCTCTGGTTTAATAATGGCTTTGGTTAATAAAGGGCTCTGGTTTATAACATGCTCTGGTTTATAAAGGGTTCTGGTATATAAAGTGCTCTGGTTTTTAAAGGCCTCTGGTTTATAACGGCCTTTGGTCTATAATGGGCTCTGGTTTATAACAGGCTCTGGTTTATAATCGGCTTTGGTTTATAACGGGCTCTGGTTTATAAAGGGTTCTGGTTTATAAAGGTCTCTGGTTTTTAAAGTGCTCTGGTTTATAACAGGCTCTGGTTTATAACCGGCTCTGGTTTAAAAAGGGCTTTGGTTAATAAAGGTCTCTGGTTTATAATTGGCTCTGGTTTATAAATGGCTTTGGTTTATGACGGGCTCTGGTTTATAAAGGGATCTGGTTAATAACCGGCTTTGGTTTATAACGGGCTCTGGTTTATAACAGGCTTTGGTTTATAACGGGCTCTGGTTTATAACATGCTTTGGTTTATAACAGAATCTGGTTTATAACCGGCTTTGGTTTATAAAGGGCTCTGGTTTATAAGAGGCTTTGGTTTATAACGGGCTCTGGTTTATAACAGGCTTTGGTTTATAATGGGCTCTGGTTTATAACGGGATCTGGTTTATAAAAGGCTTTGATTTATAAAGGGCTCTGGTTTATAAAGAGCTCTAGTTTATAAAGGGTATGGTTTATAACAGGCTCTGGTTTGTAACCGGCTTTGGTTTATACAGGGCTTTGGTTTATAAAGGGCTCTGGTTTATAAAGGGCTCTGGTTTATAACAGGCTTTGATTTATAAAGGGCTCTGGTTTATAAAGAGCTCTAGTTTATAAAGGGTATGGTTTATAACGGGCTCTGGTTTGTAACCGGCTATGGTTTATACAGGGCTTTGGTTTATAACAGCTCTGGTTTATAACCGGCTTTGGTTTATAAAGGGCTCTGGTTTATAATGGGCTCTGGTTTATAAAGGGTTCTGGTATATAAAGGGCTCTGGTTTTTAACGGCCTCTGGCTTATGACGGGCTTTGGTTTAAAAAGGCCTCTGGTTTATAACAGGCTCTCGTTTATAACTGGCTTTGGTTTATAAAGAGCTCTGGTTTATAAAGGGTTCTGGTTTATAAAGGGCCCCAGTTTATAATTGCCTCTGGTTTATAACAGGCTTTAGTTTATAACGGGCTCTGGTTTATAACAGGCTTTGGTTTATAATGGGCTCTGGTTTATAACGGGATCTGGTTTATAAAAGGCTTTGATTTATAAAGGGCTCTGGTTTATAAAGAGCTCTAGTTTATAAAGGGTATGGTTTATAACAGGCTCTGGTTTGTAACCGGCTTTGGTTTATACAGGGCTTTGGTTTATAAAGGGCTCTGGTTTATAAAGGGCTCTGGTTTATAACAGGCTTTGATTTATAAAGGGCTCTGGTTTATAAAGAGCTCTAGTTTATAAAGGGTATGGTTTATAACGGGCTCTGGTTTGTAACCGGCTTTGGTTTATACAGGGCTTTGGTTTATAAAGGGCTCTGGTTTATAAAGGGCTTTGGTTTATAACGTGCTCTGGTTTATAAAGGGTTCGGGTATATAAAGTGCTCTGGTTTTTAACGGCCTCTGGCTTATAACAGGCTTTGGTTTAAAAAGGCCTCTGGTTTATAACAGGCTTTGGTTTATAACGGGCTCTGGTTTATAACCGGCTTTGGTTTATAACGGGCTCTGGTTTATAACGGGATCTGGTTTATAACAGGCATTGATTTATAAAGGGCTCTGGTTTATAAAGAGCTCTAGTTTATAATGGGTATGGTTTATAACGGGCCCTGGTTTGTAACCGGCTTTGGTTTATACAGGGCTTTGGTTTATAAAGGGCTTTGGTTAATAAAGGGCTCTGGTTTATAACGTGCTCTGGTTTATAAAGGGTTATGGTATATAAAGTGCTCTGGTTTTTAACAGGCTCTGGCTTATAACAGGCTTTGGTTTAAAAAGGCCTCTGGTTTAAAACAGGCTCTGGTTTATAACTGCCTTGGTTTATTAAGGGCTGTGGTTTATAACAGCTCTGGTTTATAACCAGCTTTGGTTTATTCAGGGCTCTGGTTTTTAATGGGCTCTGGTTTATAAAGGGTTCTGGTATATAAAGGGCTCTGGTTTTTAACGGCCTCTGGCTTATAACGGGCTTTGGTTTAAAAAGGCCTCTGGTTTATAACAGGCTCTCGTTTATAACCGGCTTTGGTTTATAAAGGGCTCTGGTTTATAAAGGGTTCTGGTTTATAAAGGGCCCCGGTTCATAACCGGCTCTGGTTTAAAAAGGGCTTTGGTTTATAAAGGGCTCTGGTTTATAATTGCCTCTGGTTTATAACAGGCTCTGGTTTATAACAGGCTTTGGTTTATAACGGGCTCTGGTTTATAACGGAATCTGGTTTATAACAGGCTTTGATTTATAAAGGGCTCTGGTTTATAAAGAGCTCTAGTTTATAAAGGGTATGGTTTATAACGGGCTCTGGTTTGTAACCGGCTTTGGTTTATACAGGGCTGTGGTTTATAAAGGGTTCTGGTTTATAAAGGGCTCTGGTTTATAACGTGCTCTGGTTTATAAAGGGTTCTGGTATATAAAGTGCTCTGGTTTTTAACGGCCTCTGGCTTATAACAGGCTTTGGTTTAAAAAGGCCTCTGGTTTATAACAGGCTCTGGTTTATAACCGGCTTTGGTTTATAAAGGGCTGTGGTTTATAACAGCTCTGGTTTATAACCGGCTTTGGTTTATAAAGGGTTCTGGTATATAAAGTGCTCTGGTTTTTAACGGCCTCTGGTTTATAACGGCCTTTGGTTTATAATGGGCTCTGGTTTATAACAGGCTCTGGTTTATCACCGGCTTTGGTTTATAACGGGCTCTGGTTTATAAAGGGTTCTGGTTAATAAAGGGCTCTGGTTTATAACCGGCTCTTGTTTAAAAAGGGCTTTGGTTTATGAAGGGCTCTGGTTTATAATTGGCTCTGGTGTGTAAATGGCTCTGGTTTGTAATGGGCTCTGGTTTATAACGGGCTTTGGTTTATAAAGGCCTCTGGTTTATAACCGGCTTTGATTTATAAAGGGCTCTGGTTTATAACGGGCTGTGGTTTATAATAGGCTTTGGTTTATAAAGGGCTCTGGTTTATAATAGGCTCTGGTTTATAACCGGCTTTGATTTATAATGGGCTCTGGTTTATAACCGGCTTTGGTTTATACAGGGTTCTGGTTTATAACGGGCTCTAGTTTATAACCGGCTTTGGTTTATAAAGGGCTCTGGTTTATAAAGGGCTCTGGTTTATAACGGGCTCTGGTTTAAAAACGGTTCTGGTATATAAAGGGCTCTGGTTTTTAACAGCCTCTGGCTTATAACGGGCTTTGGTTTAAAAAGGCCTCTGGTTTATAACAGGCTCTGGTTTATAACCGGCTTTGGTTTATAAGGGGCTCTGGTTTATAAAGGGTTCTGGTTTATAAAGGGCCCCGGTTTATAACCGGCTCTGGTTTAAAAAGGGCTTTGGTTTATAAAGGGCTCTGGTTTATAATTGCCTCTGGTTTATAACAGGCTTTGGTTTATAACAGGCTCTGGTTTATAACAGGCTTTGGTTAATAAAGCGCTCTGGTTTATAAAGAGCTCTGGTTTTTAAAGGTCTCAGGTTTATAACGGGCTCTGGTTTATAACGGGCTCTGGTTTAATAATGGCTTTGGTTAATAAAGGGCTCTGGTTTATAACATGCTCTGGTTTATAAAGGGTTCTGGTATATAAAGTGCTCTGGTTTTTAAAGGCCTCTGGTTTATAACGGCCTTTGGTCTATAATGGGCTCTGGTTTATAACAGGCTCTGGTTTATAATCGGCTTTGGTTTATAACGGGCTCTGGTTTATAAAGGGTTCTGGTTTATAAAGGTCTCTGGTTTTTAAAGTGCTCTGGTTTATAACAGGCTCTGGTTTATAACCGGCTCTGGTTTAAAAAGGGCTTTGGTTAATAAAGGTCTCTGGTTTATAATTGGCTCTGGTTTATAAATGGCTTTGGTTTATGACGGGCTCTGGTTTATAAAGGGATCTGGTTAATAACCGGCTTTGGTTTATAAAGGGCTCTGGTTTATAACCGGCTTTGGTTTATAACGGGCTCTGGTTTATAACAGGCTTTGGTTTATAACGGGCTCTGGTTTATAACATGCTTTGGTTTATAACAGAATCTGGTTTATAACCGGCTTTGGTTTATAAAGGGCTCTGGTTTATAAGAGGCTTTGTTGTATAACGGGCTCTGGTTTATAACAGGCTTTGGTTTATAACGGGCTCTGGTTTATAACATGCTTTGGTTTATAACAGAATCTGGTTTATAACAGGCTTTGGTTTATAACGGGCTCTGGTTCATTGCGGGATCTGGTTTATAACCGGCTTTGATTTATAAAGGGCTCTGGTTTATAAAGGGCTCTAGTTTATAAAGGGTATGGTTTATAACGGGCTTTGGTTTAAAAAGGCCTCAGGTTTATAACAGGCTCTGGTTTAAAACCGGCTTTGGTTTATAAAGGGCTCTGGTTTATAAGAGGCTTTGGTTTATAACGGGCTCTGGTTTATAACAGGCTTTGGTTTATAACAGGCTCTGGTTTATAACATGCTTTGGTTTATAACATATTCTGGTTTATAACAGGCTTTGGTTTATAACGGGCTCTGGTTTATTGCGGGATCTGGTTTATAACCGGCTTTGATTTATAAAGGGCTCTGGTTTATAAAGGGCTCTAGTTTATAAAGGGTATGGTTTATAACGGGTTCTGGTTTGTAACCGGCTTTGGTTTATACAGGGCTGTGGTTTATAAAGGGCTTTGGTTTATAAAGGGCTCTGGTTTATAATGTGCTCTGGTTTATAAAGGCTTCTGGTATATAAAGTGCTCTGGTTTTTAACGGCCTCTGGCTTATAACAGGCTTTGGTTTAAAAAGGCCTCTGGTTTATAACAGGCTCTGGTTTATAACCGGCTTTGGTTTATAAAGGGCTGTGGTTTATAACAGCTCTGGTTTATAACCGTCTTTGGTTTATAAAGGGCTCTGGTTTATAATGGGCTCTGGTTTATAAAGGGCTCTGGTTTATAAAGGGTTCTGGTATATAAAGGGCTCTGGTTTTTAACGGCCTCTGGCTTATAACGGGCTTTGGTTTAAAAAGGCCTCTGGTTTATAACAGGCTCTCGTTTATAACTGGCTTTGGTTTTTAATAGGCTCTGGTTTATAAAGGGTTCTGGTTTATAAAGGTCCCCGGTTTATAATTGCCTCTGGTTTATAACAGGCTTTGGTTTATAACGGGCTCTGGTTTATAACAGGCTTTGGTTTATAACGGGCTCTGGTTTATAACAGGATCTGGTTTATAAAAGGCTTTGATTTATAAAGGGCTCTGGTTTATAAAGAGCTGTGGTTTATAATAGGCTTTGGTTTATAAAGGGCTCTGGTTTATAATAGGCTCTGGTTTATAACCGGCTTTGATTTATAATGGGCTCTGGTTTATAACCGGCTTTGGTTTATACAGGGTTCTGGTTTATAACGGGCTCTAGTTTATAACCGGCTTTGGTTTATAAAGGGCTCTGGTTTATAAAGGGCTCTGGTTTATAACGGGCTCTGGTTTAAAAACGGTTCTGGTATATAAAGGGCTCTGGTTTTTAACAGCCTCTGGCTTATAACGGGCTTTGGTTTAAAAAGGCCTCTGGTTTATAACAGGCTCTGGTTTATAACCGGCTTTGGTTTATAAGGGGCTCTGGTTTATAAAGGGTTCTGGTTTATAAAGGGCCCCGGTTTATAACCGGCTCTGGTTTAAAAAGGGCTTTGGTTTATAAAGGGCTCTGGTTTATAATTGCCTCTGGTTTATAACAGGCTTTGGTTTATAACAGGCTCTGGTTTATAACAGGCTTTGGTTAATAAAGGGCTCTGGTTTATAAAGAGCTCTGGTTTTTAAAGGTCTCAGGTTTATAACGGGCTCTGGTTTATAACGGGCTCTGGTTTAATAATGGCTTTGGTTAATAAAGGGCTCTGGTTTATAACATGCTCTGGTTTATAAAGGGTTCTGGTATATAAAGTGCTCTGGTTTTTAAAGGCCTCTGGTTTATAACGGCCTTTGGTCTATAATGGGCTCTGGTTTATAACAGGCTCTGGTTTATAACCGGCTTTGGTTTATAACGGGCTCTGGTTTATAAAGGGTTCTGGTTTATAAAGGTCTCTGGTTTTTAAAGTGCTCTGGTTTATAACAGGCTCTGGTTTATAACCGGCTCTGGTTTAAAAAGGGCTTTGGTTAATAAAGGGCTCTGGTTTATAATTGGCTCTGGTTTATAACTGGCTTTGGTTTATGACGGGCTCTGGTTTATAAAGGGATCTGGTTTATAACCGGCTTTGGTTTATAAAGGGCTCTGGTTTATAACCGGCTTTGGTTTATAACGGGCTCTGGTTTATAACAGGCTTTGGTTTATAACGGGCTCTGGTTTATAACATGCTTTGGTTTATAACAGAATCTGGTTTATAACCGGCTTTGGTTTATAAAGGGCTCTGGTTTATAAGAGGCTTTGGTGTATAACGGGCTCTGGTTTATAACAGCCTTTGGTTTATAACGGGCTCTGGTTTATAACATGCTTTGGTTTATAACAGAATCTGGTTTATAACAGGCTTTGGTTTATAACGGGCTCTGGTTCATTGCGGGATCTGGTTTATAACCGGCTTTGATTTATAACCGGCTTTGATTTATAAAGGGCTCTGGTTTATAAAGGGCTCTAGTTTATAAAGGGTATGGTTTATAACGGGCTTTGGTTTAAAAAGGCCTCAGGTTTATAACAGGCTCTGGTTTAAAACCGGCTTTGGTTTATAAAGGGCTCTGGTTTATAAGAGGCTTTGGTTTATAACGGGCTCTGGTTTATAACAGGCTTTGGTTTATAACGGGCTCTGGTTTATAACATGCTTTGGTTTATAACATATTCTGGTTTATAACAGGCTTTGGTTTATAACGGGCTCTGGTTTATTGCGGGATCTGGTCATAACCGGCTTTGATTTATAAAGGGCTCTGGTTTATAAAGGGCTCTAGTTTATAAAGGGTATGGTTTATAACGGGTTCTGGTTTGTAACCGGCTTTGGTTTATACAGGGCTGTGGTTTATAAAGGGCTTTGGTTTATAAAGGGCTCTGGTTTATAATGTGCTCTGGTTTATAAAGGCTTCTGGTATATAAAGTGCTCTGGTTTTTAACGGCCTCTGGCTTATAACAGGCTTTGGTTTAAAAAGGCCTCTGGTTTATAACAGGCTCTGGTTTATAACCGGCTTTGGTTTATAAAGGGCTGTGGTTTATAACAGCTCTGGTTTATAACCGGCTTTGGTTTATAAAGGGCTCTGGTTTATAATGGGCTCTGGTTAATAAAGGGTTCTGGTATATAAAGGGCTCTGGTTTTTAACGGCCTCTGGCTTATAACGGGCTTTGGTTTAAAAAGGCCTCTGGTTTATAACAGGCTCTTGTTTATAACTGGCTTTTGTTTTTAAAAGGCTCTGGTTTATAAAGGGTTCTGGTTTATAAAGGGCCCCGGTTTATAATTGCCTCTGGTTTATAACAGGCTTTGGTTTATAACGGGCTCTGGTTTATAACAGGCTTTGGTTTATAACGGGCTCTGGTTTATAACAGGCTTTGGTTTATAACGGGCTCTGGTTTATAACGGGATCTGGTTTATAAAAGGCTTTGATTTATAAAGGGCTCTGGTTTATAAAGAGCTCTAGTTTATAAAGGGTATGGTTTATAACGGGCTCTGGTTTGTAACCGGCTTTGGTTTATACAGGGCTTTGGTTTATAAAGGGCTCTGGTTTATAAAGGGCTTTGGTTTATAACGTGCTCTGGTTTATAAAGGGTTCGGGTATATAAAGTGCTCTGGTTTTTAACGGCCTCTGGCTTATAACAGGCTTTGGTTTTAAAAGGCCTCTGGTTTATAACAGGCTTTGGTTTATAACGGGCTCTAGGTTATAACCGGCTTTGGTTTATAACGGGCTCTGGTTTATAACGTGATCTGGTTTATAACAGGCTTTGATTTATAAAGGGCTCTGGTTTATAAAGAGCTCTAGTTTATAAAGGGTATGGTTTATAACGGGCTCTGGTTTGTAACCGGCTTTGGTTTATACAGGGCTTTGGTTTATAAAGGGCTCTGGTTTATAAAGGGCTCTGGTTTATAACATGCTCTGGTTTATAAAGGGTTCTGGTATATAAAGTGCTCTGGTTTTTAACGGCCTCTGGCTTATAACAGGCTTTGGTTTAAAAAGGCCTCTGGTTTATAACAGGCTCTGGTTTATAACCGGCTTTGGTTTATAAAGGGCTGTGGTTTATAACAGCTCTGGTTTATAACCGGCTTTTGTTTATAAAGGGCTCTGGTTTATAACAGACTCTGGTTTATAACCGGCTTTGATTTATAACGGGCTCTGGTTTATAACCGGCTTTGGTTTATAAAGGGCTCTGGTTTATAAAGAGCTCTGGTTTTTAAAGGGCTCAGGTTTATAACGGGCTCTGGTTTATAACGGGCTCTGGTTTAAAAACGGCTTTGGTTAATAAAGGGCTCTGGTTTATAACGTGCTCTGGTTTATAAAGGGTTCTGGTATATAAAGTGCTCTGGTTTTTAACGGGCTCTGGATTATAACAGGCTTTGGTTTAAAAAGGCCTCTGGTTTATAACAGGCTCTGGTTTATAACCGCCTTGGTTTATAAAGGGCTGTGGTTTATAACAGCTCAAGTTTATAACCGGCTTTGGTTTATTCAGGGCTCTGGTTTATAACGGGCTCTGGTTTAAAAACGGCTTTGGTTAATAAAGGGCTCTGGTTTATAACGTGCTCTGGTTTATAAAGGGTTCTGGTATATAAAGGGCTCTGGTTTTTAACGGCCTCTGGCTTATAACGGGCTTTGGTTTAAAAAGGCTTCTGGTTTATAACAGGCTCTCGTTTATAACCGGCTTTGGTTTATAAAGGGCTCTGGTTTATAAAGGGTTCTGGTTTATAAAGGGCCCCGGTTTATAACCGGCTCTGGTTTAAAAAGGGCTTTGGTTTATAAAGGGCTCTGGTTTATAATTGCCTCTGGTTTATAACAGGCTCTGGTTTATAACAGGCTTTGGTTTATAACGGGCTCTATTTTATAACGGGATCTGGTTTATAACAGGCTTTGATTTATAAAGGGCTCTGGTTTATAAAGAGCTCTAGTTTATAAAGGGTATGGTTTATAACGGGCTCTGGTTTGTAACCGGCTTTGGTTTATACAGGGCTATGGTTTATAAAGAGCTCTGGTTTATAAAGGGCTCTGGTTTATAACGTGCTCTGGTTTATAAAGAGTTCTGGTATATAAAGTGCTCTGGTTTTTAACGGCCTCTGGCTTATAACAGGCTTTGGTTTAAAAAGGCCTCTGGTTTATAACAGGCTCTGGTTTATAACCGGCTTTGGTTTATAAAGGGCTGTGGTTTATAACATCTCTGGTTTATAACCGGCTTTGGTTTATAAAGGGCTCTGGTTTATAACAGACTCTGGTTTATAACCGGCTTTGATTTATAACGGGCTCTGGTTTATAACCGGCTTTGCTTTATAAAGGGCTCTGGTTTATAAAGAGCTCTGGTTTTTAAAGGGCTCAGGTTTATAACGGGCTCTGGTTTATAAAGAGCTCTAGTTTATAAAGGGTATGGTTTATAACGGGCTCTGGTTTGTAACCGGCTTTGGTTTATACAGGGCTCTGGTTTATAAAGGGCTCTGGTTTATAAAGAGCTCTAGTTTATAAAGGGTATGGTTTATAACGGGCTCTGGTTTGTAACCGGCTTTGGTTTATACAGGGCTGTGGTTTATAAAGGGCTTTGGTTTATAAAGGGCTCTGGTTTATAACGTGCTCTGGTTTATAAAGGCTTCTGGTATATAAAGTGCTCTGGTTTTTAACGGCCTCTGGCTTATAACAGGCTTTGGTTTAAAAAGGCCTCTGGTTTATAACAGGCTCTGGTTTATAACCGGCTTTGGTTTATAAAGGGCTGTGGTTTATAACAGCTCTGGTTTATAACCGGCTTTGGTTTATAAAGGGCTCTGGTTTATAATGGGCTCTGGTTTATAAAGGGTTCTGGTATATAAAGGGCTCTGGTTTTTAACGGCCTCTGGCTTATAACGGGCTTTGGTTTAAAAAGGCCTCTGGTTTATAACAGGCTCTCGTTTATAACTGGCTTTGGTTTTTAAAGGGCTCTGGTTTATAAAGGGTTCTGGTTTATAAAGGGCCCCGGTTTATAATTGCCTCTGGTTTATAACAGGCTTTGGTTTATAACGGGCTCTGGTTTATAACAGGCTTTGGTTTATAACGGGCTCTGGTTTATAACAGGCTTTGGTTTATAACGGGCTCTGGTTTATAACAGGCTTTGATTTATAAAGGGCTCTGGTTTATAAAGAGCTCTAGTTTATAAAGGGTATGGTTTATAACGGGCTCTGGTTTGTAACCGGCTTTGGTTTATACAGGGCTTTGGTTTATAAAGGGCTCTGGTTTATAAAGGGCTTTGGTTTATAACGTGCTCTGGTTTATAAAGGGTTCGGGTATATAAAGTGCTCTGGTTTTTAACGGCCTCTGGCTTATAACAGGCTTTGGTTTTAAAAGGCCTCTGGTTTATAACAGGCTTTGGTTTATAACGGGCTCTGGTTTATAACAGGCTTTGGTTTATAACGGGCTCTGGTTTATAACAGGCTTTGGTTTATAACGGGCTCTGGTTTATAACAGGCTTTGATTTATAAAGGGCTCTGGTTTATAAAGAGCTCTAGTTTATAAAGGGTATGGTTTATAACGGGCTCTGGTTTGTAACCGGCTTTGGTTTATACAGGGCTTTGGTTTATAAAGGGCTCTGGTTTATAACAGGCTTTGGTTTAAAAAGGCCTCTGGTTTATAACAAGCTCTGGTTTATAACCGGCTTTGGTTTATAAAGGGCTGTGGTTTATAACAGCTCTGGTTTATAACCGGCTTTTGTTTATAAAGGGCTCTGGTTTATAACAGACTCTGGTTTATAACCGGCTTTGATTTATAACGGGCTCTGGTTTATAACCGGCTTTGGTTTATAAAGGGCTCTGGTTTATAAAGAGCTCTGGTTTTTAAAGGGCTCAGGTTTATAACGGGCTCTGGTTTATAACGGGCTCTGGTTTAAAAACAGCTTTGGTTAATAAAGGGCTCTGGTTTATAACGTGCTCTGGTTTATAAAGGGTTCTGGTTTAAAAACGGCTTTGGTTAATAAAGGGCTCTGGTTTATAACGTGCTCTGGTTTATAAAGGGTTCTGGTATATAAAGTGCTCTGGTTTTTAACGGGCTCTGGATTATAACAGGCTTTGGTTTAAAAAGGCCTCTGGTTTATAACAGGCTCTTGTTTATAACCGCCTTGGTTTATAAAGGGCTGTGGTTTATAACAGCTCAAGTTTATAACCGGCTTTGGTTTATTCAGGGCTCTGGTTTATAATGGGCTCTGGTTTATAAAGGGTTCTGGTATATAAAGGGCTCTGGTTTTTAACGGCCTCTGGCTTATAACGGGCTTTGGTTTAAAAAGGCCTCTGGTTTATAACAGGCTCTCGTTTATAACCGGCTTTGGTTTATAAAGGGCTCTGGTTTATAAAGGGTTCTGGTTTATAAAGGGCCCCGGTTTATAACCGGCTCTGGTTTAAAAAGGGCTTTGGTTTATAAAGGGCTCTGGTTTATAATTGCCTCTGGCTTATAACAGGCTCTGGTTTATAACAGGCTTTGGTTTATAACGGGCTCTGGTTTATAACGGGATTTGGTTTATAACAGGCTTTGATTTATAAAGGGCTCTGGTTTATAAAGAGCTCTAGTTTATAAAGGGTATGGTTTATAACAGGCTCTGGTTTGTAACCGGCTTTGGTTTATACAGGGCTATGGTTTATAAAGGGCTCTGGTTTATAAAGGGCTCTGGTTTATAACGTGCTCTGGTTTATAAAGAGTTCTGGTATATAAAGTGCTCTGGTTTTTAACGGCCTCTGGCTTATAACAGGCTTTGGTTTAAAAAGGCCTCTGGTTTATAACAGGCTCTGGTTTATAACCGGCTTTGGTTTATAAAGGGCTGTGGTTTATAACATCTCTGGTTTATAACGGCCTTTGGTTTATAATGGGCTCTGGTTTATAACAGGCTCTGGTTTATAACCGGCTTTGGTTTATAAAGGGCTCTGGTTTATAATTGCCTCTGGTTTATAACAGGCTCTGGTTTATAACAGGCTTTGGTTTATAACGGGCTCTGGTTTATAACGGGATCTGGTTTATAACAGGCTTTGATTTATAAAGGGCTCTGGTTTATAAAGAGCTCTAGTTTATAAAGGGTATGGTTTATAATGGGCTCTGGTTTGTAACCGGCTTTGGTTTATACAGGGATGTGGTTTATAAAGGGCTCTGGTTTATAAAGGGCTCTGGTTTATAACGTGCTCTGGTTTATAAAGAGTTCTGGTATATAAAGTGCTCTGGTTTTTAACGGCCTCTGGCTTATAACAGGCTTTGGTTTAAAAAGGCCTCTGGTTTATAACAGGCTCTGGTTTATAACCGGCTTTGGTTTATAAAGGGCTGTGGTTTATAACATCTCTGGTTTATAACCGGCTTTGGTTTATAAAGGGCTCTGGTTTATAACAGACTCTGGTTTATACCGGCTTTGATTTATAACGGGCTCTGGTTTATAACCGGCTTTGGTTTATAAAGGGCTCTGGTTTATAAAGAGCTCTGGTTTTTAAAGGGCTCAGGTTTATAACGGGCTCTGGTTTATAACGGGCTCTGGTTTAAAAATGGCTTTGGTTAATAAAGGGCTCTGGTTTATAACATGCTCTGGTTTATAAAGGGTTCTGGTATATAAAGTGCTCTGGTTTATAAAGGGCTCTGGTTTATAACCGGCTTTGATTTATAACGGGCTCTGGTTTATAACCGGCTTTGGTTTATAAAGGGCTCTGGTTTATAAAGAGCTCTGGTTTTTAAAGGGCTCAGGTTTATAACGGGCTCTGGTTTATAACGGGCTCTGGTTTAAAAACAGCTTTGGTTAATAAAGGGCTCTGGTTTATAACGTGCTCTGGTTTATAAAGGGTTCTGGTTTAAAAACGGCTTTGGTTAATAAAGGGCTCTGGTTTATAACGTGCTCTGGTTTATAAAGGGTTCTGGTATATAAAGTGCTCTGGTTTTTAACGGGCTCTGGATTATAACAGGCTTTGGTTTAAAAAGGCCTCTGGTTTATAACAGGCTCTTGTTTATAACCGCCTTGGTTTATAAAGGGCTGTGGTTTATAACAGCTCAAGTTTATAACCGGCTTTGGTTTATTCAGGGCTCTGGTTTATAATGGGCTCTGGTTTATAAAGGGTTCTGGTATATAAAGGGCTCTGGTTTTTAACGGCCTCTGGCTTATAACGGGCTTTGGTTTAAAAAGGCCTCTGGTTTATAACAGGCTCTCGTTTATAACCGGCTTTGGTTTATAAAGGGCTCTGGTTTATAAAGGGTTCTGGTTTATAAAGGGCCCCGGTTTATAACCGGCTCTGGTTTAAAAAGGGCTTTGGTTTATAAAGGGCTCTGGTTTATAATTGCCTCTGGCTTATAACAGGCTCTGGTTTATAACAGGCTTTGGTTTATAACGGGCTCTGGTTTATAACGGGATTTGGTTTATAACAGGCTTTGATTTATAAAGGGCTCTGGTTTATAAAGAGCTCTAGTTTATAAAGGGTATGGTTTATAACAGGCTCTGGTTTGTAACCGGCTTTGGTTTATACAGGGCTATGGTTTATAAAGGGCTCTGGTTTATAAAGGGCTCTGGTTTATAACGTGCTCTGGTTTATAAAGAGTTCTGGTATATAAAGTGCTCTGGTTTTTAACGGCCTCTGGCTTATAACAGGCTTTGGTTTAAAAAGGCCTCTGGTTTATAACAGGCTCTGGTTTATAACCGGCTTTGGTTTATAAAGGGCTGTGGTTTATAACATCTCTGGTTTATAACGGCCTTTGGTTTATAATGGGCTCTGGTTTATAACAGGCTCTGGTTTATAACCGGCTTTGGTTTATAAAGGGCTCTGGTTTATAATTGCCTCTGGTTTATAACAGGCTCTGGTTTATAACAGGCTTTGGTTTATAACGGGCTCTGGTTTATAACGGGATCTGGTTTATAACAGGCTTTGATTTATAAAGGGCTCTGGTTTATAAAGAGCTCTAGTTTATAAAGGGTATGGTTTATAATGGGCTCTGGTTTGTAACCGGCTTTGGTTTATACAGGGATGTGGTTTATAAAGGGCTCTGGTTTATAAAGGGCTCTGGTTTATAACGTGCTCTGGTTTATAAAGAGTTCTGGTATATAAAGTGCTCTGGTTTTTAACGGCCTCTGGCTTATAACAGGCTTTGGTTTAAAAAGGCCTCTGGTTTATAACAGGCTCTGGTTTATAACCGGCTTTGGTTTATAAAGGGCTGTGGTTTATAACATCTCTGGTTTATAACCGGCTTTGGTTTATAAAGGGCTCTGGTTTATAACAGACTCTGGTTTATACCGGCTTTGATTTATAACGGGCTCTGGTTTATAACCGGCTTTGGTTTATAAAGGGCTCTGGTTTATAAAGAGCTCTGGTTTTTAAAGGGCTCAGGTTTATAACGGGCTCTGGTTTATAACGGGCTCTGGTTTAAAAATGGCTTTGGTTAATAAAGGGCTCTGGTTTATAACATGCTCTGGTTTATAAAGGGTTCTGGTATATAAAGTGCTCTGGTTTATAAAGGGCTCTGGTTTATAACAGGCTCTGGTTTATAACCGGCTTTGGTTTATAAAGGGCTCTGGTTTATAACCGGCTTTTATTTATAACGGGCTCTGGTTTATAACCGGCTTTGGTTTATAAAGGGCTGTGGTTTATAACGGCTATGGTTTATAACCTGCTTTGGTTTATAAAGGGCTCTGGTTTATAACAGACCCTGGTTTATAACCGGCTTTGGTTTATAAAGGGCTCTGGTTTATAACCGGCTTTTATTTATAACGGGCTCTGGTTTATAACCGGCTTTGGTTTATAAAGGGCTCTGGTTTATAACCGGCTTTGGTTTATAAAGGGCTCTGGTTTATAACGGGCTGAGGTTTATAACCGGCTTTGGTTTATAAAGGGCTCTTGTTTAGAACAGGCTTTTGTTTATAAAGGGCTCTGGTTTATAACAGCCTCTGGTTTACAACCGGCTTTGGTTTATAAAGGGCTCTGGTTTATAATGGGCTCTAGTTTATAACTGGCTTTGGTTTATAAAGGGCTCTGGTTTACAAAGGGCTCTGGTTTATTACAGGCTCTGGTAAATAAAGGGCTTTGGTTTCTAAAGGGCGCTTGTTTATAAAGGGCGCTGGTTTATAAAGGGCATTGGTTTATAAAGGGCTTTGATTTATAAAGGGCTCTTTTTTATAAAGTGCTCTGGTTTTTAAACGGCTCTGGTTTATAACTGGCTCTGGTTTATAAAGGGTTCTGGTTAATATAGGTCTCTGGTTTTTAAAGTGCTCTGGTTTATAACGGGCTATGGTTTATAACCGGCTCTGGTTTAAAAAGGGCTTTGGTTAATAAAGGGCTCTGGTTTATAATTGGCTCTGGTTTATAACTGGCTTTGGTTTATGACAGGCTCTGGTTTATAAAGGGATCTGGTTTATAACCGGCTTTGGTTTATAAAGGGCTCTGGTTTATAACCGGCTTTGGTTTGATAAGGGCTCTGGTTTATAAAGGGCTCTGGTTTATAAAGTGTTCTGGTTTATAAAGGGCTCTGGTTTGTAAGGGGCTCTGGTTTATAACAGGCTTTGGTTTATAATGGGCTCTGGTTTATAACCGCCTTTGGTTTATAAAGGGCTCTGGTTTATAAGAGGCTTTGGTTTATAAAGTGTTCTGGTTTATAAAGGGCTCTGGTTTGTAAGGGGCTCTGGTCTATAACCGGCTTTGTTTTATAACGGGCTCTGGTTTATAAAGGGTTCTGGTTAAGAAAGGGCTCTGGTTTATAACCGGCTTTGGTTTATAAAGGGCTCTGGTGTATAACAGACTCTGGTTTATAACCGGCTTTGGTTTATAAAGGCCTCTGGTTTATAACGGGCTCTGGTTTATAAAGGGTTCTGGTATATAAAGGGCTCTGGTTTTTAAAGGCCTCTGGCTTATAACGGGCTTTGGTTTAAAAAGGCCTCTGGTTTATAACAGGCTCTGGTTTATAACCAGCTTTGGTTTATAATTGGCTCTGGTTTATAACGGGCTATGGTTTATAACCGGCTTTGGTTTATAAAGGTCTCTGGTTTATAAAGGGTTCTGGTTTATAAAGGGCCCCGGTTTATAAAGGGTTGTGGTTTATAAAGGGCTCTGGTTTTTAACGGCCTCTGGCTTATAACGGGCTTTGGTTTAAAAAGGCCTCTGGTTTATAACAGGCTCTGGTTTATAACCGCCTTTGGTTTATAAAGGGCTCTGGTTTATAAGAGGCTTTGGTTTATAACGGGCTCTGGTTTATAACAGGCTTTGGTTTATAACAGATTCTGGTTTATAACAGGCTTTTGTTTATAACGGGCTCTGGTTTATTGCGGGATCTGGTTTATAACCGGCTTTGATTTATAAAGGGCTCTGGTTTATAAAGGGCTCTAGTTTATAAAGGGTATGGTTTATAACGGGCTCTGGTTTGTAACCGGCTTTGGTTTATACAGGGCTGTGGTTTATAAAGGGCTATGGTTTCTAACGTGCTCTGGTTTATAAAGGGTTCTGGTATATAAAGTGCTCTGGTTTTCAACGGGCTCTGGCTTATAACAGGCTTTGGTTTAAAAAGGCCTCTGGTTTATAACAGGCTCTGGTTTATTACCGGCTTTGGTTTATAAAGGGCTGTGGTTTATAACAGCTCTGGTTTATAACCGGCTTTGGTTTAAAAAAGGGCTCTGGTTTATAATGGGCTCTGGTTTATAAAGGGTTCTGGCATATAAAGGGCTCTGGTTTTTAATGGCCTCTGGCTTATAACGGGCTTTGGTTTAAAAAGGCCTCTGGTTTATAACAGGCTCTCGTTTATAACCGGCTTTGGTTTATAAAGGGATCTGGTTTATAAAGGGTTCTGGTTTATAAAGGGCCCCGGTTTATAACCGGCTCTGGTTTAAAAATGGCTTTGGTTTATAAAGGGCTCTGGTTTATAATTGCCTCTGGTCTATAATAGGCTTTGGTTTATAACGGGCTCTGGTTTATAACAGGCTTTGGTTTATAACGGGCTCTGGTTTATAACGGGATCTGGTTTATAACAGGCTTTGATTTATAAAGGGCTCTGGTTTATAAAGAGCTCTAGTTTATAAAGGGTATGGTTTATAACAGGCTCTGGTTTGTAACTGGCTCTGATTAATAACGGGCTCTGGTTTATAACGTGCTCTGGTTTATAAAGGGTTCTGGTATATAAAGTGCTCTCGTTTTTAACGGCCTCTGGCTTATAACAGGCTTTGGTTTAAAAAGGCCTCTGGTTTATAACAGGCTCTGGTTTATAACCGGCTTTGGTTTATAACGGGCTCTGGTTTATAACGGGATCTGGTTTATAACAGGCTCTGGTTTATAAAGGGCTCTGGTTTATAAAGGATTTGGTTTCTAATTGGCTCTGGTTTATAACAGGCTTTGGTTTATAACTGGCTCTGGTTTATAACGGGATCTGGTTTATAACCGGTTTTGGTTTATGAAGGCCTCTGGTTTATAACAGGCTCTGGTTTATAAAGGGCTGTGGTGTATAACGGCTCTGGTTTGTAACCGGCTTTGGTTTATAACAGGCTCTGGTTTATAAAGGGCTCTGGTTTATAAAGGATTTGGTTCTAAAGGGCTTTGATTTATAAAGGGCTCTTTTTTTTTATAAAGGGCTCTGGTTTATAAAGGGCTCTGGTTTATAACTGGCTCTGATTTATAACTGGCTTTGGTTTATAAATGGATCTGGTTTATAACGGGATCTGGTTTATAACCGGCTTTGGTTTATAAAGGCCTCTGGTTTATAACAGGCTCTGGTTTATAAAGGGCTTTGGTTTTTAACGGCCTCTAGCTTATAACCGGCTTTGGTTTAAAAAGGCCTCTTGTTTATAACAGGCTCTGGTTTATAACCGGCTTTGGTTTATAAAGGGCTTTGGTTTATAAAGGGCTTTGGTTTATAATTGCCCCTGGTTTATAACTGGCTTTGGTTTATAACGAGCTCTGGTTTATAACAGGCTTTGGTTTATAACGGGCTCTGGTTTATAACCGGCTTTGATTTATAAAGGGCTCTGGTTTATAAAGGGCTCTAGTTTATAAAGGGTATGGTTTATAACGGTCTCTGGTTTGTAACCGGCTTTGGTTTATACAGGGCTGTGGTTTATAAAGGGCTCTGGTTTATAAAGGGCTCTGATTTATAACGTGCTCTGGTTTATAAATGGTTCTGGTATATAAAGCGCTCTGGTTTTTAATGGCCTCTGGCTTATAACAGGCTTTGGTTTAAAAAGGGCTCTGGTTTATAACGGCTCTGGTTTATAACCGGCTTTGATTTATAACAGGCTCTGGTTTATAACCGGCTTTGGTTTATAACGGGCTCTGGTTTATAACCGGCTTTGGTTTATAAGGGGACCCGGTTTATAACCGGCTCCTGTTTAAAAAGGGCTTTGGTTTATAAAGGGCTCTGGTATCTAATTGGCTCTGGTTTGTAACAGGCTTTGGTTTATAACGGGCTCTGGTTTATAACGGGATCTGGTTTATAACCGGTTTTGGTTTATAAAGGCCTCTGGTTTATAGCAGGCTCTGGTTTATAAAGGGCTGTGGTTTATAACGGGCTCTGGTTTATAACGGGATCTGGTTTATAACAGGCTCTGGTTTATAAAGGGCTCTGGTTTATAAATGGATCTGGTTTATAATGGGATCTGGTTTATAGCCGGCTTTGGTTTATAAAGGCCTCTGGTTTATAACAGGCTCTGGTTTATAAAGGGCTGTGGTTTATAACGGCTCTGGTTTATAACCGGCTTTGATTTATAAAGGCCTCTGATTTACAACAGGCTCTGTTTTATAAAGGGCTCTGGTTTATAAAGGATTGGGTTTCTAAACGGCTTTGATTTATAAAGGGCTCTTTTTTTATAAAGGGCTCTGGTTTATAAAGGGCTCTGGTTTATAATTGGTTTTGGTTTATAACTGGCTTTGGTTTATAAATGGATCTGGTTTATAACGGGTTCTGGTTTATAACCGGCTTTGGTTTATAAAGGCCTCTGGTTTATAACAGGCTCTGGTTTATAACCAGCTTTGGTTTATAAGGGGCTCTGGTTTATAACGGGCTATGGTTTATAACCGGCTTTGGTTTATAAAGGTCTCTGGTTTATAAAGGGTTCTGGTTTATAAAGGGTTCTGGCATATAAAGGGCTCTGGTTTTTAATGGCCTCTGGCTTATAACGGGCTTTGGTTTAAAAAGGCCTCTGGTTTATAACAGGCTCTCGTTTATAACCGGCTTTGGTTTATAAAGGGCTCTGGTTTATAAAGGGTTCTGGTTTATAAAGGGCCCCGGTTTATAACCGGCTCTGGTTTAAAAAGGGCTTTGGTTTATAACGGGCTCTGGTTTATAACAGGCTTTGGTTTATAACGGGCTCTGGTTTATAACGGGATCTGGTTTATAACAGGCTTTGATTTATAAAGGGCTCTGGTTTATAAAGAGCTCTAGTTTATAAAGGGTATGGTTTATAACGGGCTCTGGTTTGTAACTGGCTCTGATTAATAACGGGCTCTGGTTTATAACGTGCTCTGGTTTATAAAGGGTTCTGGTATATAAAGTGCTCTCGTTTTTAACGGCCTCTGGCTTATAACAGGCTTTGGTTTAAAAAGGCCTCTGGTTTATAACAGGCTCTGGTTTATAACCGGCTTTGGTTTATAACGGGCTCTGGTTTATAACGGGATCTGGTTTATAACAGGCTCTGGTTTATAAAGGGCTCTGGTTTATAAAGGATTTGGTTTCTAATTGGCTCTGGTTTATAACAGGCTTTGGTTTATAACTGGCTCTGGTTTATAACGGGATCTGGTTTATAACCGGTTTTGGTTTATGAAGGCCTCTGGTTTATAACAGGCTCTGGTTTATAAAGGGCTGTGGTTTATAACGGCTCTGGTTTGTAACCGGCTTTGGTTTATAACAGGCTCTGGTTTATAAAGGGCTCTGGTTTATAAAGGATTTGGTTCTAAAGGGCTTTGATTTATAAAGGGCTCTTTTTTTTATAAAGGGCTCTGGTTTATAAAGGGCTCTGGTTTATAACTGGCTCTGATTTATAACTGGCTTTGGTTTATAAATGGATCTGGTTTATAACGGGATCTGGTTTATAACCGGCTTTGGTTTATAAAGGCCTCTGGTTTATAACAGGCTCTGTTTTATAAAGGGCTTTGGTTTTTAACGGCCTCTAGCTTATAACCGGCTTTGGTTTAAAAAGGCCTCTTGTTTATAACAGGCTCTGGTTTATAACCGGCTTTGGTTTATAAAGGGCTTTGGTTTATAAAGGGCTTTGGTTTATAATTGCCCCTGGTTTATAACAGGCTTTGGTTTATAACGAGCTCTGGTTTATAACAGGCTTTGGTTTATAACGGGCTCTGGTTTATAACCGGCTTTGATTTATAAAGGGCTCTGGTTTATAAAGGGCTCTAGTTTATAAAGGGTATGGTTTATAACGGTCTCTGGTTTGTAACCGGCTTTGGTTTATACAGGGCTGTGGTTTATAAAGGGCTCTGGTTTATAAAGGGCTCTGATTTATAACGGGCTCTGGTTTATAACGGGATCTGGTTTATAACAGGCTCTGGTTTATAAAGGGCTCTGGTTTATAAATGGATCTGGTTTATAACGGGATCTGGTTTATAACCGGCTTTGGTTTATAAAGGCCTCTGGTTTATAACAGGCTCTGGTTTATAAAGGGCTGTGGTTTATAACGGCTCTGGTTTATAACCGGCTTTGATTTATAAAGGCCTCTGATTTACAACAGGCTCTGGTTTATAAAGGGCTCTGGTTTATAAAGGATTGGGTTTCTGAACGGCTTTGATTTATAAAGGGCTCTTTTTTTTATAAAGGGCTCTGGTTTATAAAGGGCTCTGGTTTATAATTGGTTTTGGTTTATAACTGGCTTTGGTTTATAAATGGATCTGGTTTATAACGGGATCTGGTTTATAACCGGCTTTGGTTTATAAAGGCCTCTGGTTTATAACAGGCTCTGGTTTATAAAGGGCTGTGGTTTATAACGGCTCTGGTTTATAACCGGCTTTGATTTATAACAGGCTCTGGTTTATAGCCGGCTTTGGTTTACAAAGGGCTCTGGTTTATAACTGGCTCTGGTTTATAACGGGATCTGGTTTATAACCGGTTTTGGTTTATGAAGGCCTCTGGTTTATAATAGGCTCTGGTTTATAAAGGGCTGTGGTTTATAACGGCTCTGGTTTGTAACCAGCTTTGCTTTATACAGGGCTGTGGTTTATAAAGGGCTCTGGTTTAGAAAGGGCTCTGGTTTATAACGGGCTCTGGTTTATAAAAGGTTCTGGTTTCTAATTGGCTCTGGTTTATAACAGGCTTTGGTTTATAACGGGCTCTGGTTTATAACGGGATCTGGTTTATAACCGGTTTTGGTTTATAAAGGCCTCTGGTTTATAACAGGCTCTGGTTTATAAAGGGCTGTGGTTTATAACGGGCTCTGGTTTATAACGGGATCTGGTTTATAACAGGCTCTGGTTTATAAAGGGCTCTGGTTTATAAATGGATCTGGTTTATAACGGGATCTGGTTTATAACCGGCTTTGGTTTATAAAGGCCTCTGGTTTATAACAGGCTCTGGTTTATAAAGGGCTGTGGTTTATAACGGCTCTGGTTTATAACCGGCTTTGATTTATAACAGGCTCTGGTTTATAGCCGGCTTTGGTTTATAAAGGGCTCTGGTTTATAACTGGCTCTGGTTTATAACGGGATCTGGTTTATAAAGGGTATGGTTTATAACGGTCTCTGGTTTGTAACCGGCTTTGGTTTATACAGGGCTGTGGTTTATAAAGGGCTCTGGTTTATAAAGGGCTCTGATTTATAACGTGCTCTGGTTTATAAATGGTTCTGGTATATAAAGCGCTCTGGTTTTTAATGGCCTCTGGCTTATAACAGGCTTTGGTTTAAAAAGGCCTCTGGTTTATAACGGCTCTGGTTTATAACCGGCTTTGATTTATAACAGGCTCTGGTTTATTACCGGCTTTGGTTTATAACGGGCTCTGGTTTATAACCGGCTTTGGTTTATAAGGGGACCCGGTTTATAACCGGCTCCTGTTTAAAAAGGGCTTTGGTTTATAAAGGGCTCTGGTTTCTAATTGGCTCTGGTTTATAACAGGCTTTGGTTTATAACGGGCTCTGGTTTATAACGGGATCTGGTTTATAACCGGTTTTGGTTTATAAAGGCCTCTGGTTTATAGCAGGCTCTGGTTTATAAAGGGCTGTGGTTTATAACGGGCTCTGGTTTATAACGGGATCTGGTTTATAACCGGTTTTGGTTTATGAAGGCCTCTGGTTTATAACAGGCTCTGGTTTATAAAGGGCTGTGGTTTATAACGGCTCTGGTTTGTAACCGGCTTTGGTTTATACAGGGTTGTGGTTTATAAAGGGCTCTGGTTTATAAAGGGCTCTGGTTTATAACGGGCTCTGGTTTATAACGGGATCTGGTTTATAACCGGTTTTGGTTTATAAAGGCCTCTGGTTTATAACAGGCTCTGGTTTATAAAGGGCTGTGGTTTATAACGGGCTCTGATTTATAACGGGATCTGGGTTATAACAGGCTCTGGTTTATAAAGGGCTCTGGTTTATAAAGGATTTGGTTTCTAAACGGCTTTGATTTATAAAGGGCTCTTTTTTTTATAAAGGGCTCTGGTTTATAATTGGTTTTGGTTTATAACTGGCTTTGGTTTATAAATGGATCTGGTTCATAACGGGATCTGGTTTATAACCGGCTTTGGTTTATAAAGGCCTCTGGTTTATAACAGGCTCTGGTTTATAAAGGGCTTTGGTTTATAACGGCTCTGGTTTATAACCGGCTTTGATTTATAACAGGCTCTGGTTTATAGCCGGCTTTGGTTTATAAAGGGCTCTGGTTTATAACTGGCTCTGGTTTATAATGGGATCTGGTTTATAACCGGTTTTGGTTTATGAAGGCCTCTGGGTTATAACAGGCTCTGGTTTATAAAGGGCTGTGGTTTATAACGGCTCTGGTTTGTAACCGGCTTTGGTTTATACAGGGCTGTGGTTTATAAAGGGCTCTGGTTTATAAAGGGCTCTGGTTTACAACGGGCTCTGGTTTCTAAAAGGTTCTGGTTTATAAAGGGCTCTGGTTTGTAATGGACTCTGGTTTATAACGGGCTTTGGATTATAAAGGGCTCTGGTTTTTATCTGCCTCTGGCTTATAACAAGCTTTGGTTTAAAAAGCCTCTGGTTCATAACAGGCTCTGGTTTATAACCGGCTTTGATTTATGAAGAGCTCTGGTTTATAACGGATTCTGGTTTATAACCGGCGTTGGTTTATAAAGGGCTCTGGTTTATAACGGGCTCTGGTTTATAAAGGTGTTTGGTTTATAACGGGCTCTGGTTTATAACTGGCTTTGGTTTATAAAGAGCTCTGGTTCATAACGGGCTGTGGTTTATAACGGGCTCTGGTTTATAAAGGGTTCTGGTTTTTAAAGGGCTCTGGTTTATAACGGGCTCTGATTAATAACGGGCTCTGGTTTATAACGTGCTCTGGTTTATAAAGGGTTCGGGTATATAAAGTGCTCTGGTTTTTAACGGCCTCTGGCTTATAACAGGCTTTGGTTTAAAAAGGCCTCTGGTTTATAACAGGCTCTGGTTTATAACCGGCTTTGGTTTATAACGGGCTCTGGTTTATAACGGGATCTGGTTTATAACAGGCTCTGGTTTATAAAGGGCTGTGGTTTATAAAGGATTTGTGTTCTAATTGGCTCTGGTTTATAACAGGCTTTGGTTTATAACGGGCTCTGGTTTATAACGGCATCTGGTTTATAACCGGTTTTGGTTTATAACAGGCTCTGGTTCATAACGGGCTGTGGTTTATAACGGGCTCTGGTTTATAAAGGGTTCTGGTTTTTAAAGGGCTCTGGTTTATAACGGGCTCTGATTAATAACGGGCTCTGGTTTATAACGTGCTCTGGTTTATAAAGGGTTCGGGTATATAAAGTGCTCTGGTTTTTAACGGCCTCTGACTTATAACAGGCTTTGGTTTAAAAAGGCCTCTGGTTTATAACAGGCTCTGGTTTATAACCGGCTTTGGTTTATAACGGGATCTGGTTTATAACGGGATCTGGTTTATAACAGGCTCTGGTTTATAAAGGGCTGTGGTTTATAAAGGATTTGTGTTCTAATTGGCTCTGGTTTATAACCGGCTTTGATTTATGAAGAGCTCTGGTTTATAACGGATTCTGGTTTATAACCGGCGTTGGTTTATAAAGGGCTCTGGTTTATAACGGGCTCTGGTTTATAAAGGATTTGGTTTATAACGGGCTCTGGTTTATAACTGGCTTTGGTTTATAAAGAGCTCTGGTTCATAACGGGCTGTGGTTTATAACGGGCTCTGGTTTATAAAGGGTTCTGGTTTTTAAAGGGCTCTGGTTTATAACGGGCTCTGATTAATAACGGGCTCTGGTTTATAACGTGCTCTGGTTTATAAAGGGTTCGGGTATATAAAGTGCTCTGGTTTTTAACGGCCTCTGGCTTATAACAGGCTTTGGTTTAAAAAGGCCTCTGGTTTATAACAGGCTCTGGTTTATAACCGGCTTTGGTTTATAACGGGCTCTGGTTTATAACGGGATCTGGTTTATAACAGGCTCTGGTTTATAAAGGGCTGTGGTTTATAAAGGATTTGTGTTCTAATTGGCTCTGGTTTATAACAGGCTTTGGTTTATAACGGGCTCTGGTTTATAACGGCATCTGGTTTATAACCGGTTTTGGTTTATAACAGGCTCTGGTTCATAACGGGCTGTGGTTTATAACGGGCTCTGGTTTATAAAGGGTTCTGGTTTTTAAAGGGCTCTGGTTTATAACGGGCTCTGATTAATAACGGGCTCTGGTTTATAACGTGCTCTGGTTTATAAAGGGTTCGGGTATATAAAGTGCTCTGGTTTTTAACGGCCTCTGGCTTATAACAGGCTTTGGTTTAAAAAGGCCTCTGGTTTATAACAGGCTCTGGTTTATAACCGGCTTTGGTTTATAACGGGCTCTGGTTTATAACGGGATCTGGTTTATAACAGGCTCTGGTTTATAAAGGGCTGTGGTTTATAAAGGATTTGTGTTCTAATTGGCTCTGGTTTATAACAGGCTTTGGTTTATAACGGGCTCTGGTTTATAACGGCATCTGGTTTATAACCGGTTTTGGTTTATAACAGGCTCTGGTTTATAAAGGGCTCTGGTTTATAAAGGATTTGGTTCTAAAGGGCTTTGATTTATAAAGGGCTCTTTTTTTATAAAGGGCTCTGGTTTATAAAGGGCTCTGGTTTATAACTGGCTCTGATTTATAACTGGCTTTGGTTTATAAATGGATCTGGTTTATAACGGGATCTGGTTTATAACCGGCTTTGGTTTATAAAGGCCTCTGGTTTATAACAGGCTCTGGTTTATAAAGGGCTCTGGTTTTTAAGGCCTCTAGCTTATAACCGTCTTTGGTTTAAAAAGGCCTCTTGTTTATAACAGGCTCTGGTTTATAACCGGCTTTGGTTTATAAAGGGCTTTGGTTTATAAAGGGCTTTGGTTTATAACGAGCTCTGGTTTATAACAGGCTTTGGTTTATAACGGGCGCTGGTTTATAACCGGCTTTGGTTTATAAAGGGCTCTAGTTTATAAAGGGGATGGTTTATAACGGTCTCTGGTTTGTAACCGGCTTTGGTTTATACAGGGCTGTGGTTTATAAAGGGCTCTGGTTTATAAAGGGCTCTGATTTATAACGTGCTCTGGTTTATAAATGGTTCTGGTATATAAAGCGCTCTGGTTTTTAATGGCCTCTGGCTTATAACAGGCTTTGGTTTAAAAAGGCCTCTGGTTTATAACAGGCTCTGGTTTATAACAGGCTCTGGTTTATAAAGGGCTCAGGTTTATAAAGGATTTGGTTTCTAAAGGGCTTTGATTTATAAAGGGCTCTTTTTTTTATAAAGGGCTCTGGTTTATAACTGTCTCTGATTTATAACTGGCTTTGGTTTATAAATGGATCTGGTTTATAACTGTTTCTGATTTATAACTGGCTTTGGTTTATAAATGGATCTAGTTTATAACGGGATCTGGTTTCTAACCGGCTTTGGTTTATAAAGGCCTCTGATTTACAACAGGCTCTGGTTTATAAAGGGCTCTGGTTTATAAAGGATTGGGTTTCTAAACGGCTTTGATTTATAAAGGGCTCTTTTTTTTATAAATGGCTCTGGTTTATAAAGGGCTCTGGTTTATAATTGGTTTTGGTTTATAACTGGCTTTGGTTTATAAATGGATCTGGTTTATAACGGGATCTGGTTTATAACCGGCTTTGGTTTATAAAGGCCTCTGGTTTATAACAGGCTCTGGTTTATAAAGGGCTGTGGTTTATAACGGCTCTGGTTTATAACCGGCTTTGATTTATAACAGGCTCTGGTTTATAGCCGGCTTTGGTTTACAAAGGGCTCTGGTTTATAACTGGCTCTGGTTTATAACGGGATCTGGTTTATAACCGGTTTTGGTTTATGAAGGCCTCTGGTTTATAATAGGCTCTGGTTTATAAAGGGCTGTGGTTTATAACGGCTCTGGTTTGTAACCAGCTTTGGTTTATACAGGGCTGTGGTTTATAAAGGGCTCTGGTTTATAAAGGGCTCTGGTTTATAACGGGCTCTGGTTTATAAAAGGTTCTGGTTTATAAAGGGTTCTGGTTTGTAATGGGCTCTGGTTTATAACGGGCTTTGGATTCTACAGGGCTCTGGTTTTTATCGGCCTCTGGCTTATAACAAGCTTTGGTTAAAAAAGCCTCTGGTTCATAACAGGCTCTGGTTCATAACCGGCTTTGATTTATGAAGAGCTCTGGTTTATAACGGATTCTGGTTTATAACCGGCCCTGGTTTATAAAGGGCTCTGGTTTATAACGGGCTCTGGTTTATAAAGGTGTCTGGTTTATAACGGGCTCTGGTTTATAACTGGCTTTGGTTTATAAAGAGCTCTGGTTCATAACTGGCTGTGGTTTATAACGGGCTCTGGTTTATAAAGGGTTCTGGTTTTTAAAGGGCTCTGGTTTATAACGGGCTCTGATTAATAACGGGCTCTGGTTTATAACGTGCTCTGGTTTATAAAGGGTTCTGGTATATAAAGTGCTCTGGTTTTTAACGGCCTCTGGCTTATAACAGGCTTTGGTTTAAAAAGGCCTCTGGTTTATAACAGGCTCTGGTTTATAACCGGCTTTGGTTTATAACGGGCTCTGGTTTATAACGGGATCTGGTTTATAACAGGCTCTGGTTTATAAAGGGCTCTGGTTTATAAAGGATTTGGTTTCTAATTGGCTCTGGTTTATAACAGGCTTTGGTTTATAACGGGCTCTGGTTTATAACGGGATCTGGTTGATAACCGGTTTTGGTTTATGAAGGCCTCTGGTTTATAACGGGCTCTGGTTTATAAAGGTGTCTGGTTTATAACGGGCTCTGGTTTATAACTGGCTTTGGTTTATAAAGAGCTCTGGTTCATAACGGGCTGTGGTTTATAACGGGCTCTGGTTTATAAAGGGTTCTGGTTTTTAAAGGGCTCTGGTTTATAAAGGGCTCTGGTTTATAAAGGATTTGGTTTCTAATTGGCTCTGGTTTATAACAGGCTTTGGTTTATAACGGGCTCTGGTTTATAACGGGATCTGGTTGATAACCGGTTTTGGTTTATGAAGGCCTCTGGTTTATAATAGGCTCTGGTTTATAAAGGCCGGTGGTTTATAACGGCTCTGGTTTGTAACCGGCTTTGGTTTATAACAGGCTCTGGTTTATAAAGGGCTCTGGTTTATAAAGGATTTGGTTCTAAAGGGCTTTCATTTATAAAGGGCTCTTTTTTTTTATAAAGGGCTCTGGTTTATAAAGGGCTCCGGTTTATAACTGGCTCTGATTTATAACTGGCTTTGGTTTATAAATGGATCTGGTTTATAACGGGATCTGGTTTATAACCGGCTTTGGTTTATAAAGGCCTCTGGTTTATAACAGGCTCTGGTTTATAAAGGGCTCTGGTTTTTAACGGCCTCTAGCTTATAACCGGCTTTGGTTTAAAAAGGCCTCTTGTTTATAACAGGCTCTGGTTTATAACCGGCTTTGGTTTATAAATGGATCTGGTTTATAACTGTCTCTGATTTATAACTGGCTTTGGTTTATAAATGGATCTAGTTTATAACGGGATCTGGTTTCTAACCGGCTTTGGTTTATAAAGGCCTCTGGTTTACAACAGGCTCTGGTTTATAAAGGGCTCTTGTTTATAAAGCATTTGGTTTCTAAACGGCTTTGATTTATAAAGGGCTCTTTTTTTATAAAGGGCTCTGGTTTATAAAGGGCTCTGGTTTATAATTGGTTTTGGTTTATAACTGGCTTTGGTTTATAAATGGATCTGGTTTATAACGGGATCTGGTTTATAACCGGCTTTGGTGTATAAAGGCCTCTGGTTTATAACAGGCTCTGGTTTATAAAGGGCTGTGGTTTATAACGGCTCTGGTTTATAACCGGCTTTGATTTATAACAGGCTCTGGTTTATAGCCGGCTTTGGTTTATAAAGGGCTCTGGTTTATAACTGGCTCTGGTTTATAACGGGATCTGGTTTATAACCGGTTTTGGTTTATGAAGGCCTCTGGTTTATAACAGGCTCTGGTTTATAAAGGGCTGTGGTTTATAACGGGCTCTGGTTTATAAAAGGTTCTGGTTTATAAAGGGCTCTGGTTTATAAAAGGTTCTGGTTTATAAAGGGCTCTGGTTTGTAATGGGCTCTGGTTTATAACGGGCTTTGGATTATAAAGGGCTCTGGTTTTTATCGGCCTCTGGCTTATAACAAGCTTTGGTTTAAAAAGCCTCTGGTTCATAACAGGCTCTGGTTTATAACCGGCTTTGATTTATGAAGAGCTCTGGTTTATAACGGATTCTGGTTTATAACCGGCCTTGGTTTATAAAGGGCTCTGGTTTATAACGGGCTCTGGTTTATAAAGGTGTTTGGTTTATAACGGGCTCTGGTTTATAACTGGCTTTGGTTTATAAAGAGCTCTGGTTCATAACGGGCTGTGGTTTATAACGGGCTCTGGTTTATAAAGGGTTCTGGTTTTTAAAGGGCTCTGGTTTATAACGGGCTCTGATTAATAACGGGCTCTGGTTTATAAAGGGTTCTGGTATATAAAGTACTCTGGTTTTTAACGGCCTCTGGCTTATAACAGGCTTTGGTTTAAAAAGGCCTCTGGTTTATAAAAGGCTCTGGTTTATAACCGGCTTTGGTTTATAACGGGCTCTGGTTTATAACGGGATCTGGTTTATAACAGGCTCTGGTTTATAAAGGGCTCTGGTTTATAAAGGATTTGTGTTCTAATTGGCTCTGGTTTATAACAGGCTTTGGTTTATAACGGGCTCTGGTTTATAACGGGATCTGGTTTATAACCGGTTTTGGTTTATGAAGGCCTCTGGTTTATAACAGGCTCTGGTTTATAAAGGGCTGTGGTTTATAACGGCTCTGGTTTGTAACCGGCTTTGGTTTATAACAGGCTCTGGTTTATAAAGGATTTGGTTCTAAAGGGCTTTGATTTATAAAGGGCTCTTTTTTTATAAAGGGCTCTGGTTTATAAAGGGCTCTGGTTTATAACTGGCTCTGATTTATAACTGGCTTTGGTTTATAAATGGATCTGGTTTATAACGGGATCTGGTTTATAACCGGCTTTGGTTTATAAAGGCCTCTGGTTTATAACAGGCTCTGGTTTATAAAGGGCTCTGGTTTTTAAGGCCTCTAGCTTATAACCGGCTTTGGTTTAAAAAGGGCTCTGGTTTATAACGGGCTTTGGTTTATAAAGGTGTCTGGTTTATAACGGGCTCTGGTTTATAACTGGCTTTGGTTTATAAAGAGCTCTGGTTCATAACGGGCTGTGGTTTATAACGGGCTCTGGTTTATAAAGGGTTCTGGTTTTTAAAGGGCTCTGGTTTATAACGGGCTCTGATTAATAACGGGCTCTGGTTTATAACGTGCTCTGGTTTATAAAGGGTTCTGGTATATAAAGTGCTCTGGTTTTTAACGGCCTCTGGCTTATAACAGGCTTTGGTTTAAAAAGGCCTCTGGTTTATAACAGGCTCTGGTTTATAACCGGCTTTGGTTTATAACGGGCTCTGGTTTATAACGGGATCTGGTTTATAACAGGCTCTGGTTTATAAAGGGCTCTGGTTTATAAAGGATTTGGTTTCTAATTGGCTCTGGTTTATAACAGGCTTTGGTTTATAACGGGCTCTGGTTTATAACGGGATCTGGTTGATAACCGGTTTTGGTTTATGAAGGCCTCTGGTTTATAACAGGCTCTGGTTTATAAAGGGCGGTGGTTTATAACGGCTCTGGTTTGTAACCGGCTTTGGTTTATAACAGGCTCTGGTTTATAAAGGGCTCTGGTTTATAAAGGATTTGGTTCTAAAGGGCTTTGATTTATAAAGGGCTCTTTTTTTTATAAAGGGCTGTGGTTTATAAAGGGCTCCGGTTTATAACTGGCTCTGATTTATAACTGGCTTTGGTTTACAAAGGCCTCTGGTTTATAACAGGCTCTGGTTTATAAAGGGCTCTGGTTTTTAACGGCCTCTAGCTTATAACCGGCTTTGGTTTAAAAAGGCCTCTTGTTTATAACAGGCTCTGGTTTATAATCGGCTTTGGTTTATAAATGGATCTGGTTTATAACTGTCTCTGATTTATAACTGGCTTTGGTTTATAAATGGATCTAGTTTATAACGGGATCTGGTTTCTAACCGGCTTTGGTTTATAAAGGCCTCTGGTTTACAACAGGCTCTGGTTTATAAAGGGCTCTTGTTTATAAAGGATTTGGTTTCTAAACGGCTTTGATTTATAAAGGGCTCTTTTTTTTATAAAGGGCTCTGGTTTATAAAGGGCTCTGGTTTATAATTGGTTTTGGTTTATAACTGGCTTTGGTTTATAAATGGATCTGGTTTATAACGGGATCTGGTTTATAACCGGCTTTGGTTTATAAAGGCCTCTGGTTTATAACAGGCTCTGGTTTATAAAGGGCTGTGGTTTATAACGGCTCTGGTTTATAACCGGCTTTGATTTATAACAGGCTCTGGTTTATAGCCGGCTTTGGTTTATAAAGGGCTCTGGTTTATAACTGGCTCTGGTTTATAACGGGATCTGGTTTATAACCAGTTTTGGTTTATGAAGGCCTCTGGTTTATAACAGGCTCTGGTTTACAAAGGGCTGTGGTTTATAACGGCTCTGGTTTGTAACCGGCTATGGTTTATACAGGGCTGTGGTTTATAAAGGGCTCTGGTTTATAAAGGGCTCTGGTTTATAACGGGCTCTGGTTTATAAAAGGTTCTGGTTTATAAAGGGCTCTGGTTTGTAATGGGCTCTGGTTTATAACGGGCTTTGGATTATAAAGGGCTCTGGTTTATAACGGGCTCTGGTTTATAAAGGTGTCTGGTTTATAACGGGCTCTGGTTTATAACTGGCTTTGGTTTATAAAGAGCTCTGGTTCATAACGGGCTGTGGTTTATAACGGGCTCTGGTTTATAAAGGGTTCTGGTTTTTAATGGGCTCTGGTTTATAACGGGCTCTGATTAATAACGGGCTCTGGTTTATAACGTGCTCTGGTTTATAAAGGGTTCTGGTATATAAAGTGCTCTGGTTTTTAACGGCCTCTGGCTTATAACAGGCTTTGGTTTAAAAAGGCCTCTGGTTTATAACAGGCTTTGGTTTATAACCGACTTTGGTTTATAACGGGCTCTGGTTTATAACAGGATCTGGTTTATAACAGGCTCTGGTTTATAAAGGGCTCTGGTTTATAAAGGATTTGGTTTCTAATTGGCTCTGGTTTATAACAGGCTTTGGTTTATAACGGGCTCTGGTTTATAACGGGATCTGGTTGATAACCGGTTTTGGTTTATGAAGGCCTCTGGTTTATAACAGGCTCTGGTTTATAAAGGGCGGTGGTTTATAACGGCTCTGGTTTGTAACCGGCTTTGGTTTATAACAGGCTCTGGTTTATAAAGGGCTCTGGTTTATAAAGGATTTGGTTCTAAAGGGCTTTGATTTATAAAGGGCTCTTTTTTTTATAAAGGGCTCTGGTTTATAAAGGGCTCCGGTTTATAACTGGCTCTGATTTATAACTGGCTTTGGTTTATAAATGGATCTGGTTTATAACGGGATCTGGTTTATAACCGGCTTTGGTTTATAAAGGCCTCTGGTTTATAACAGGCTCTGGTTTATAAAGGGCTCTGGTTTTTAACGGCCTCTAGCTTATAACCGGCTTTGGTTTAAAAAGGCCTCTTGTTTATAACAGGCTCTGGTTTATAACCGGCTTTGGTTTATAAATGGATCTGGTTTATAACTGTCTCTGATTTATAACTGGCTTTGGTTTATAAATGGATCTGGTTTATAACGGCTCTGGTTTATAACCGGCTTTGATTTATAACAGGCTCTGGTTTATAGCCGGCTTTGGTTTACAAAGGGCTCTGGTTTATAACTGGCTCTGGTTTATAACGGGATCTGGTTTATAACCGGTTTTGGTTTATGAAGGCCTCTGGTTTATAATAGGCTCTGGTTTATAAAGGGCTGTGGTTTATAACGGATCTGGTTTGTAACCAGCTTTGGTTTATACAGGGCTGTGGTTTATAAAGGGCTCTGGTTTATAAAGGGCTCTGGTTTATAACGGGCTCTGGTTTATAAAAGGTTCTGGTTTATAAAGGGTTCTGGTTTGTAATGGGCTCTGGTTTATAACGGGCTTTGGATTATACAGGGCTCTGGTTTTTATCGGCCTCTGGCTTATAACAAGCTTTGGTTTAAAAAGCCTCTGGTTCATAACAGGCTCTGGTTTATAACCGGCTTTGATTTATGAAGAGCTCTGGTTTATAACGGATTCTGGTTTATAACCGGCCTTGGTTTATAAAGGGCTCTGGTTTATAACGGGCTCTGGTTTATAAAGGTGTCTGGTTTATAACGGGCTCTGGTTTATAACTGGCTTTGGTTTATAAAGAGCTCTGGTTCATAACGGGCTGTGGTTTATAACGGGCTCTGGTTTATAAAGGGTTCTGGTTTTTAAAGGGCTCTGGTTTATAACTGGCTCTGATTAATAACGGGCTCTGGTTTATAACGTGCTCTGGTTTATAAAGGGTTCTGGTATATAAAGTGCTCTGGTTTTTAACGGCCTCTGGCTTATAACAGGCTTTGGTTTAAAAAGGCCTCTGGTTTATAACAGGCTCTGGTTTATAACCGGCTTTGGTTTATAAATGGATCTGGTTTATAACTGTCTCTGATTTATAACTGGCTTTGGTTTATAAATGGATCTGGTTTATAACGGCTCTGGTTTATAACCGGCTTTGATTTATAACAGGCTCTGGTTTATAGCCGGCTTTGGTTTACAAAGGGCTCTGGTTTATAACTGGCTCTGGTTTATAACGGGATCTGGTTTATAACCGGTTTTGGTTTATGAAGGCCTCTGGTTTATAATAGGCTCTGGTTTATAAAGGGCTGTGGTTTATAACGGATCTGGTTTGTAACCAGCTTTGGTTTATACAGGGCTGTGGTTTATAAAGGGCTCTGGTTTATAAAGGGCTCTGGTTTATAACGGGCTCTGGTTTATAAAAGGTTCTGGTTTATAAAGGGTTCTGGTTTGTAATGGGCTCTGGTTTATAACGGGCTTTGGATTATACAGGGCTCTGGTTTTTATCGGTCTCTGGCTCATAACAAGCTTTGGTTTAAAAAGCCTCTGGTTCATAACAGGCTCTGGTTTATAACCGGCTTTGATTTATGAAGAGCTCTGGTTTATAACGGATTCTGGTTTATAACCGGCCTTGGTTTATAAAGGGCTCTGGTTTATAACGGTCTCTGGTTTATAAAGGTGTCTGGTTTATAACGGGCTCTGGTTTATAACTGGCTTTGGTTTATAAAGAGCTCTGGTTCATAACGGGCTGTGGTTTATAACGGGCTCTGGTTTATAAAGGGTTCTGGTTTTTAAAGGGCTCTGGTTTATAACTGGCTCTGATTAATAACGGGCTCTGGTTTATAACGTGCTCTGGTTTATAAAGGGTTCTGGTATATAAAGTGCTCTGGTTTTTAACGGCCTCTGGCTTATAACAGGCTCTGGTTTATAAAGGGCGGTGGTTTATAACGGCTCTGGTTTGTAACCGGCTTTGGTTTATAACAGGCTCTGGTTTATAAAGGGCTCTGGTTTATAAAGGATTTGGTTCTAAAGGGCTTTGATTTATAAAGGGCTCTTTTTTTTATAAAGGGCTGTGGTTTATAAAGGGCTCCGGTTTATAACTGGCTCTGATTTATAACTGGCTTTGGTTTATAAATGGATCTGGTTTATAACGGGATCTGGTTTATAACCGGCTTTGGTTTATAAAGGCCTCTGGTTTATAACAGGCTCTGGTTTATAAAGGGCTCTGGTTTTTAACGGCCTCTAGCTCATAACCGGCTTTGGTTTAAAAAGGCCTCTTGTTTATAACAGGCTCTGGTTTATTACCGGCTTTGGTTTATAAATGGATCTGGTTTATAACTGTCTCTGATTTATAACTGGCTTTGGTTTATAAATGGATCTAGTTTATAACGGGATCTGGTTTCTAACCGGCTTTGGTTTATAAAGGCCTCTGGTTTACAGCAGGCTCTGGTTTATAAAGGGCTCTTGTTTATAAAGGATTTGGTTTCTAAACGGCTTTGATTTATAAAGGGCTCTTTTTTTTATAAAGGGCTCTGGTTTATAAAGGGCTCTGGTTTATAATTGGTTTTGGTTTATAACTGGCTTTGGTTTATAAATGGATCTGGTTTATAACGGGATCTGGTTTATAACCGGCTTTGGTTTATAAAGGCCTCTGGTTTATAATAGGCTCTGGTTTATAAAGGGCTGTGGTTTATAACGGCTCTGGTTTATAACCGGCTTTGATTTATAACAGGCTCTGGTTTATAGCCGGCTTTGGTTTATAAAGGGCTCTGGTTTATAACTGGCTCTGGTTTATAACGGGATCTGGTTTATAACCAGTTTTGGTTTATGAAGGCCTCTGGTTTATAACAGGCTCTGGTTTACAAAGGGCTGTGGTTTATAACGGCTCTGGTTTGTAACCGGCTTTGGTTTATACAGGGCTGTGGTTTATAAAGGGCTCTGGTTTATAAAGGGCTCTGGTTTATAACGGGCTCTGGTTTATAAAAGGTTCTGGTTTATAAAGAGCTCTGGTTTGTAATGGGCTCTGGTTTATAACGGGCTTTGGATTATAAAGGGCTCTGGTTTATAACGGGCTCTGGTTTATAAAGGTGTCTGGTTTATAACGGGCTCTGGTTTATAACTGGCTTTGGTTTATAAAGAGCTCTGGTTCATAACGGGCTGTGGTTTATAACGGGCTCTGGTTTATAAAGGGTTCTGGTTTTTAAAGGGCTCTGGTTTATAACGGGCTCTGATTAATAACGGGCTCTGGTTTATAACGTGCTCTGGTTTATAAAGGGTTCTGGTATATAAAGTGCTCTGGTTTTTAACGGCCTCTGGCTTATAACAGGCTTTGCTTTAAAAAGGCCTCTGGTTTATAACAGGCTTTGGTTTATAACCGACTTTGGTTTATAACGGGCTCTGGTTTATAACGGGATCTGGTTTATAACAGGCTCTGGTTTATAAAGGGCTCTGGTTTATAAAGGATTTGGTTTCTAATTGGCTCTGGTTTATAACAGGCTTTGGTTTATAACGGGCTCTGGTTTATAACGGGATCTGGTTGATAACCGGTTTTGGTTTATGAAGGCCTCTGGTTTATAACAGGCTCTGGTTTATAAAGGGCGGTGGTTTATAACGGCTCTGGTTTGTAACCGGCTTTGGTTTATAACAGGCTCTGGTTTATAAAGGGCTCTGGTTTATAAAGGATTTGGTTCTAAAGGGCTTTGATTTATAAAGGGCTCTTTTTTTTATAAAGGGCTCTGGTTTATAAAGGGCTCCGGTTTATAACTGGCTCTGATTTATAACTGGCTTTGGTTTATAAATGGATCTGGTTTATAACGGGATCTGGTTTATAACCGGCTTTGGTTTATAAAGGCCTCTGGTTTATAACAGGCTCTGGTTTATAAAGGGCTCTGGTTTTTAACGGCCTCTAGCTTATAACCGGCTTTGGTTTAAAAAGGCCTCTTGTTTATAACAGGCTCTGGTTTATAACCGGCTTTGGTTTATAAATGGATCTGGTTTATAACTGTCTCTGATTTATAACTGGCTTTGGTTTATAAATGGATCTGGTTCATAACAGGCTCTGGTTTATAACCGGCTTTGATTTATGAAGAGCTCTGGTTTATAACGGATTCTGGTTTATAACCGGCCTTGGTTTATAAAGGGCTCTGGTTTATAACGGGCTCTGGTTTATAAAGGTGTCTGGTTTATAACGGGCTCTGGTTTATAACTGGCTTTGGTTTATAAAGAGCTCTGGTTCATAACGGGCTGTGGTTTATAACTGGCTCTGGTTTATAAAGGGTTCTGGTTTTTAAAGGGCTCTGGTTTATAACTGGCTCTGATTAATAACGGGCTCTGGTTTATAACGTGCTCTGGTTTATAAAGGGTTCTGGTATATAAAGTGCTCTGGTTTTTAACGGCCTCTGGCTTATAACAGGCTTTGGTTTAAAAAGGCCTCTGGTTTATAACAGGCTCTGGTTTATAACCGGCTTTGGTTTATAAATGGATCTGGTTTATAACTGTCTCTGATTTATAACTGGCTTTGGTTTATAAATGGATCTGGTTTATAACGGCTCTGGTTTATAACCGGCTTTGATTTATAACAGGCTCTGGTTTATAGCCGGCTTTGGTTTACAAAGGGCTCTGGTTTATAACTGGCTCTGGTTTATAACGGGATCTGGTTTATAACCGGTTTTGGTTTATGAAGGCCTCTGGTTTATAATAGGCTCTGGTTTATAAAGGGCTGTGGTTTATAACGGATCTGGTTTGTAACCAGCTTTGGTTTATACAGGGCTGTGGTTTATAAAGGGCTCTGGTTTATAAAGGGCTCTGGTTTATAACGGGCTCTGGTTTATAAAAGGTTCTGGTTTATAAAGGGTTCTGGTTTGTAATGGGCTCTGGTTTATAACGGGCTTTGGATTATACAGGGCTCTGGTTTTTATCGGCCTCTGGCTCATAACAAGCTTTGGTTTAAAAAGCCTCTGGTTCATAACAGGCTCTGGTTTATAACCGGCTTTGATTTATGAAGAGCTCTGGTTTATAACGGATTCTGGTTTATAACCGGCCTTGGTTTATAAAGGGCTCTGGTTTATAACGGTCTCTGGTTTATAAAGGTGTCTGGTTTATAACGGGCTCTGGTTTATAACTGGCTTTGGTTTATAAAGAGCTCTGGTTCATAACGGGCTGTGGTTTATAACGGGCTCTGGTTTATAAAGGGTTCTGGTTTTTAAAGGGCTCTGGTTTATAACTGGCTCTGATTAATAACGGGCTCTGGTTTATAACGTGCTCTGGTTTATAAAGGGTTCTGGTATATAAAGTGCTCTGGTTTTTAACGGCCTCTGGCTTATAACAGGCTTTGGTTTAAAAAGGCCTCTGGTTTATAACAGGCTCTGGTTTATAACCGGCTTTGGTTTATAACGGGCTCTGGTTTATAACGGGATCTGGTTTATAACAGGCTCTGGTTTATAAAGGGCTCTGGTTTATAAAGGATTTGGTTTCTAATTGGCTCTGGTTTATAACAGGCTTTGGTTTACAACGGGCTCTGGTTTATAACGGGATCTGGTTGATAACCGGTTTTGGTTTATGAAGGCCTCTGGTTTATAATAGGCTCTGGTTTATAAAGGGCGGTGGTTTATAACGGCTCTGGTTTGTAACCGGCTTTGGTTTATAACAGGCTCTGGTTTATAAAGGGCTCTTGTTTATAAAGCATTTGGTTTCTAAACGGCTTTGATTTATAAAGGGCTCTTTTTTTATAAAGGGCTCTGGTTTATAAAGGATTTGGTTTCTAATTGGCTCTGGTTTATAACAGGCTTTGGTTTATAACGGGCTCTGGTTTATAACGGGATCTGGTTGATAACCGGTTTTGGTTTATGAAGGCCTCTGGTTTATAATAGGCTCTGGTTTATAAAGGGCGGTGGTTTATAACGGCTCTGGTTTGTAACCGGCTTTGGTTTATAACAGGCTCTGGTTTATAAAGGGCTCTGGTTTATAAAGGATTTGGTTCTAAAGGGCTTTCATTTATAAAGGGCTCTTTTTTTTTATAAAGGGCTCTGGTTTATAAAGGGCTCCGGTTTATAACTGGCTCTGATTTATAACTGGCTTTGGTTTATAAATGGATCTGGTTTATAACGGGATCTGGTTTATAACCGGCTTTGGTTTATAAAGGCCTCTGGTTTATAACAGGCTCTGGTTTATAAAGGGCTCTGGTTTTTAACGGCCTCTAGCTTATAACCGGCTTTGGTTTAAAAAGGCCTCTTGTTTATAACAGGCTCTGGTTTATAACCGGCTTTGGTTTATAAATGGATCTGGTTTATAACTGTCTCTGATTTATAACTGGCTTTGGTTTATAAATGGATCTAGTTTATAACGGGATCTGGTTTCTAACCGGCTTTGGTTTATAAAGGCCTCTGGTTTACAACAGGCTCTGGTTTATAAAGGGCTCTTGTTTATAAAGCATTTGGTTTCTAAACGGCTTTGATTTATAAAGGGCTCTTTTTTTATAAAGGGCTCTGGTTTATAAAGGGCTCTGGTTTATAATTGGTTTTGGTTTATAACTGGCTTTGGTTTATAAATGGATCTGGTTTATAACGGGATCTGGTTTATAACCGGCTTTGGTTTATAAAGGCCTCTGGTTTATAACAGGCTCTGGTTTATAAAGGGCTGTGGTTTATAACGGATTCTGGTTTATAACCGGCCTTGGTTTATAAAGGGCTCTGGTTTATAACGGTCTCTGGTTTATAAAGGTGTCTGGTTTATAACGGGCTCTGGTTTATAACTGGCTTTGGTTTATAAAGAGCTCTGGTTCATAACGGGCTGTGGTTTATAACGGGCTCTGGTTTATAAAGGGTTCTGGTTTTTAAAGGGCTCTGGTTTATAACTGGCTCTGATTAATAACGGGCTCTGGTTTATAACGTGCTCTGGTTTATAAAGGGTTCTGGTATATAAAGTGCTCTGGTTTTTAACGGCCTCTGGCTTATAACAGGCTCTGGTTTATAAAGGGCGGTGGTTTATAACGGCTCTGGTTTGTAACCGGCTTTGGTTTATAACAGGCTCTGGTTTATAAAGGGCTCTGGTTTATAAAGGATTTGGTTCTAAAGGGCTTTGATTTATAAAGGGCTCTTTTTTTTATAAAGGGCTGTGGTTTATAAAGGGCTCCGGTTTATAACTGGCTCTGATTTATAACTGGCTTTGGTTTATAAATGGATCTGGTTTATAACGGGATCTGGTTTATAACCGGCTTTGGTTTATAAAGGCCTCTGGTTTATAACAGGCTCTGGTTTATAAAGGGCTCTGGTTTTTAACGGCCTCTAGCTCATAACCGGCTTTGGTTTAAAAAGGCCTCTTGTTTATAACAGGCTCTGGTTTATTACCGGCTTTGGTTTATAAATGGATCTGGTTTATAACTGTCTCTGATTTATAACTGGCTTTGGTTTATAAATGGATCTAGTTTATAACGGGATCTGGTTTCTAACCGGCTTTGGTTTATAAAGGCCTCTGGTTTACAGCAGGCTCTGGTTTATAAAGGGCTCTTGTTTATAAAGGATTTGGTTTCTAAACGGCTTTGATTTATAAAGGGCTCTTTTTTTTATAAAGGGCTCTGGTTTATAAAGGGCTCTGGTTTATAATTGGTTTTGGTTTATAACTGGCTTTGGTTTATAAATGGATCTGGTTTATAACGGGATCTGGTTTATAACCGGCTTTGGTTTATAAAGGCCTCTGGTTTATAATAGGCTCTGGTTTATAAAGGGCTGTGGTTTATAACGGCTCTGGTTTATAACCGGCTTTGATTTATAACAGGCTCTGGTTTATAGCCGGCTTTGGTTTATAAAGGGCTCTGGTTTATAACTGGCTCTGGTTTATAACGGGATCTGGTTTATAACCAGTTTTGGTTTATGAAGGCCTCTGGTTTATAACAGGCTCTGGTTTACAAAGGGCTGTGGTTTATAACGGCTCTGGTTTGTAACCGGCTTTGGTTTATACAGGGCTGTGGTTTATAAAGGGCTCTGGTTTATAAAGGGCTCTGGTTTATAACGGGCTCTGGTTTATAAAAGGTTCTGGTTTATAAAGAGCTCTGGTTTGTAATGGGCTCTGGTTTATAACGGGCTTTGGATTATAAAGGGCTCTGGTTTATAACGGGCTCTGGTTTATAAAGGTGTCTGGTTTATAACGGGCTCTGGTTTATAACTGGCTTTGGTTTATAAAGAGCTCTGGTTCATAACGGGCTGTGGTTTATAACGGGCTCTGGTTTATAAAGGGTTCTGGTTTTTAAAGGGCTCTGGTTTATAACGGGCTCTAATTAATAACGGGCTCTGGTTTATAACGTGCTCTGGTTTATAAAGGGTTCTGGTATATAAAGTGCTCTGGTTTTTAACGGCCTCTGGCTTATAACAGGCTTTGCTTTAAAAAGGCCTCTGGTTTATAACAGGCTTTGGTTTATAACCGACTTTGGTTTATAACGGGCTCTGGTTTATAACGGGATCTGGTTTATAACAGGCTCTGGTTTATAAAGGGCTCTGGTTTATAAAGGATTTGGTTTCTAATTGGCTCTGGTTTATAACAGGCTTTGGTTTATAACGGGCTCTGGTTTATAACGGGATCTGGTTGATAACCGGTTTTGGTTTATGAAGGCCTCTGGTTTATAACAGGCTCTGGTTTATAAAGGGCGGTGGTTTATAACGGCTCTGGTTTGTAACCGGCTTTGGTTTATAACAGGCTCTGGTTTATAAAGGGCTCTGGTTTATAAAGGATTTGGTTCTAAAGGGCTTTGATTTATAAAGGGCTCTTTTTTTTATAAAGGGCTCTGGTTTATAAAGGGCTCCGGTTTATAACTGGCTCTGATTTATAACTGGCTTTGGTTTATAAATGGATCTGGTTTATAACGGGATCTGGTTTATAACCGGCTTTGGTTTATAAAGGCCTCTGGTTTATAACAGGCTCTGGTTTATAAAGGGCTCTGGTTTTTAACGGCCTCTAGCTTATAACCGGCTTTGGTTTAAAAAGGCCTCTTGTTTATAACAGGCTCTGGTTTATAACCGGCTTTGGTTTATAAATGGATCTGGTTTATAACTGTCTCTGATTTATAACTGGCTTTGGTTTATAAATGGATCTGGTTCATAACAGGCTCTGGTTTATAACCGGCTTTGATTTATGAAGAGCTCTGGTTTATAACGGATTCTGGTTTATAACCGGCCTTGGTTTATAAAGGGCTCTGGTTTATAACGGGCTCTGGTTTATAAAGGTGTCTGGTTTATAACGGGCTCTGGTTTATAACTGGCTTTGGTTTATAAAGAGCTCTGGTTCATAACGGGCTGTGGTTTATAACTGGCTCTGGTTTATAAAGGGTTCTGGTTTTTAAAGGGCTCTGGTTTATAACTGGCTCTGATTAATAACGGGCTCTGGTTTATAACGTGCTCTGGTTTATAAAGGGTTCTGGTATATAAAGTGCTCTGGTTTTTAACGGCCTCTGGCTTATAACAGGCTTTGGTTTAAAAAGGCCTCTGGTTTATAACAGGCTCTGGTTTATAACCGGCTTTGGTTTATAAATGGATCTGGTTTATAACTGTCTCTGATTTATAACTGGCTTTGGTTTATAAATGGATCTGGTTTATAACGGCTCTGGTTTATAACCGGCTTTGATTTATAACAGGCTCTGGTTTATAGCCGGCTTTGGTTTACAAAGGGCTCTGGTTTATAACTGGCTCTGGTTTATAACGGGATCTGGTTTATAACCGGTTTTGGTTTATGAAGGCCTCTGGTTTATAATAGGCTCTGGTTTATAAAGGGCTGTGGTTTATAACGGATCTGGTTTGTAACCAGCTTTGGTTTATACAGGGCTGTGGTTTATAAAGGGCTCTGGTTTATAAAGGGCTCTGGTTTATAACGGGCTCTGGTTTATAAAAGGTTCTGGTTTATAAAGGGTTCTGGTTTGTAATGGGCTCTGGTTTATAACGGGCTTTGGATTATACAGGGCTCTGGTTTTTATCGGCCTCTGGCTCATAACAAGCTTTGGTTTAAAAAGCCTCTGGTTCATAACAGGCTCTGGTTTATAACCGGCTTTGATTTATGAAGAGCTCTGGTTTATAACGGATTCTGGTTTATAACCGGCCTTGGTTTATAAAGGGCTCTGGTTTATAACGGTCTCTGGTTTATAAAGGTGTCTGGTTTATAACGGGCTCTGGTTTATAACTGGCTTTGGTTTATAAAGAGCTCTGGTTCATAACGGGCTGTGGTTTATAACGGGCTCTGGTTTATAAAGGGTTCTGGTTTTTAAAGGGCTCTGGTTTATAACTGGCTCTGATTAATAACGGGCTCTGGTTTATAACGTGCTCTGGTTTATAAAGGGTTCTGGTATATAAAGTGCTCTGGTTTTTAACGGCCTCTGGCTTATAACAGGCTTTGGTTTAAAAAGGCCTCTGGTTTATAACAGGCTCTGGTTTATAACCGGCTTTGGTTTATAACGGGCTCTGGTTTATAACGGGATCTGGTTTATAACAGGCTCTGGTTTATAAAGGGCTCTGGTTTATAAAGGATTTGGTTTCTAATTGGCTCTGGTTTATAACAGGCTTTGGTTTACAACGGGCTCTGGTTTATAACGGGATCTGGTTGATAACCGGTTTTGGTTTATGAAGGCCTCTGGTTTATAATAGGCTCTGGTTTATAAAGGGCGGTGGTTTATAACGGCTCTGGTTTGTAACCGGCTTTGGTTTATAACAGGCTCTGGTTTATAAAGGGCTCTTGTTTATAAAGCATTTGGTTTCTAAACGGCTTTGATTTATAAAGGGCTCTTTTTTTATAAAGGGCTCTGGTTTATAAAGGATTTGGTTTCTAATTGGCTCTGGTTTATAACAGGCTTTGGTTTATAACGGGCTCTGGTTTATAACGGGATCTGGTTGATAACCGGTTTTGGTTTATGAAGGCCTCTGGTTTATAATAGGCTCTGGTTTATAAAGGGCGGTGGTTTATAACGGCTCTGGTTTGTAACCGGCTTTGGTTTATAACAGGCTCTGGTTTATAAAGGGCTCTGGTTTATAAAGGATTTGGTTCTAAAGGGCTTTCATTTATAAAGGGCTCTTTTTTTTTATAAAGGGCTCTGGTTTATAAAGGGCTCCGGTTTATAACTGGCTCTGATTTATAACTGGCTTTGGTTTATAAATGGATCTGGTTTATAACGGGATCTGGTTTATAACCGGCTTTGGTTTATAAAGGCCTCTGGTTTATAACAGGCTCTGGTTTATAAAGGGCTCTGGTTTTTAACGGCCTCTAGCTTATAACCGGCTTTGGTTTAAAAAGGCCTCTTGTTTATAACAGGCTCTGGTTTATAACCGGCTTTGGTTTATAAATGGATCTGGTTTATAACTGTCTCTGATTTATAACTGGCTTTGGTTTATAAATGGATCTAGTTTATAACGGGATCTGGTTTCTAACCGGCTTTGGTTTATAAAGGCCTCTGGTTTACAACAGGCTCTGGTTTATAAAGGGCTCTTGTTTATAAAGCATTTGGTTTCTAAACGGCTTTGATTTATAAAGGGCTCTTTTTTTATAAAGGGCTCTGGTTTATAAAGGGCTCTGGTTTATAATTGGTTTTGGTTTATAACTGGCTTTGGTTTATAAATGGATCTGGTTTATAACGGGATCTGGTTTATAACCGGCTTTGGTTTATAAAGGCCTCTGGTTTATAACAGGCTCTGGTTTATAAAGGGCTGTGGTTTATAACGGCTCTGGTTTATAACCGGCTTTGATTTATAACAGGCTCTGGTTTATAGCCGGCTTTGGTTTATAAAGGGCTCTGGTTTATAACTGGCTCTGGTTTATAACGGGATCTGGTTTATAAACGGTTTTGGTTTATGAAGGCCTCTGGTTTATAACAGGCTCTGGTTTATAAAGGGCTGTGGTTTATAACGGGCTCTGGTTTATAAAAGGTTCTGGTTTATAAAGGGCTCTGGTTTATAAAAGGTTCTGGTTTATAAAGGGCTCTGGTTTGTAATGGGCTCTGGTTTATAACGGGCTTTGGATTATAAAGGGCTCTGGTTTTTATCGGCCTCTGGCTTATAACAAGCTTTGGTTTAAAAAGCCTCTGGTTCATAACAGGCTCTGGTTTATAACCGGCTTTGATTTATGAAGAGCTCTGGTTTATAACGGATTCTGGTTTATAACCGGCCTTGGTTTATAAAGGGCTCTGGTTTATAACGGGCTCTGGTTTATAAAGGTGTTTGGTTTATAACGGGCTCTGGTTTATAACTGGCTTTGGTTTATAAAGAGCTCTGGTTCATAACGGGCTGAGGTTTATAACGGGCTCTGGTTTATAAAGGGTTCTGGTTTTTAAAGGGCTCTGGTTTATAACGGGCTCTGATTAATAACGGGCTCTGGTTTATAAAGGGTTCTGGTATATAAAGTGCTCTGGTTTTTAACGGCCTCTGGCTTATAACAGGCTTTGGTTTAAAAAGGCCTCTGGTTTATAAAAGGCTCTGGTTTATAACCGGCTTTGGTTTATAACGGGCTCTGGTTTATAACGGGATCTGGTTTATAACAGGCTCTGGTTTATAAAGGGCTCTGGTTTATAAAGGATTTGTGTTCTAATTGGCTCTGGTTTATAACAGGCTTTGGTTTATAACGGGCTCTGGTTTATAACGGGATCTGGTTTATAACCGGTTTTGGTTTATGAAGGCCTCTGGTTTATAACAGGCTCTGGTTTATAAAGGGCTGTGGTTTATAACGGCTCTGGTTTGTAACCGGCTTTGGTTTATAACAGGCTCTCGTTTATAAAGGGCTCTGGTTTATAAAGGATTTGGTTCTAAAGGGCTTTGATTTATAAAGGGCTCTTTTTTTATAAAGGGCTCTGGTTTATAAAGGGCTCTGGTTTATAACTGGCTCTGATTTATAACTGGCTTTGGTTTATAAATGGATCTGGTTTATAACGGGATCTGGTTTATAACCGGCTTTGGTTTATAAAGGCCTCTGGTTTATAACAGGCTCTGGTTTATAAAGGGCTCTGGTTTTTAAGGCCTCTAGCTTATAACCGGCTTTGGTTTAAAAAGGGCTCTGGTTTATAACGGGCTTTGGTTTATAAAGGTGTCTGGTTTATAACGGGCTCTGGTTTATAACTGGCTTTGGTTTATAAAGAGCTCTGGTTCATAACGGGCTGTGGTTTATAACGGGCTCTGGTTTATAAAGGGTTCTGGTTTTTAAAGGGCTCTGGTTTATAACGGGCTCTGATTAATAACGGGCTCTGGTTTATAACGTGCTCTGGTTTATAAAGGGTTCTGGTATATAAAGTGCTCTGGTTTTTAACGGCCTCTGGCTTATAACAAGCTTTGGTTTAAAAAGGCCTCTGGTTTATAACAGGCTCTGGTTTATAACCGGCTTTGGTTTATAACGGGCTCTGGTTTATAACGGGATCTGGTTTATAACAGGCTCTGGTTTATAAAGGGCTCTGGTTTATAAAGGATTTGGTTTCTAATTGGCTCTGGTTTATAACAGGCTTTGGTTTATAACGGGCTCTGGTTTATAACGGGATCTGGTTGATAACCGGTTTTGGTTTATGAAGGCCTCTGGTTTATAACAGGCTCTGGTTTATAAAGGGCGGTGGTTTATAACGGCTCTGGTTTGTAACCGGCTTTGGTTTATAACAGGCTCTGGTTTATAAAGGGCTCTGGTTTATAAAGGATTTGGTTCTAAAGGGCTTTGATTTATAAAGGGCTCTTTTTTTTATAAAGGGCTGTGGTTTATAAAGGGCTCCGGTTTATAACTGGCTCTGATTTATAACTGGCTTTGGTTTATAAATGGATCTGGTTTATAACGGGATCTGGTTTATAACCGGCTTTGGTTTATAAAGGCCTCTGGTTTATAACAGGCTCTGGTTTATAAAGGGCTCTGGTTTTTAACGGCCTCTAGCTTATAACCGGCTTTGGTTTAAAAAGGCCTCTTGTTTATAACAGGCTCTGGTTTATTACCGGCTTTGGTTTATAAATGGATCTGGTTTATAACTGTCTCTGATTTATAACTGGCTTTGGTTTATAAATGGATCTAGTTTATAACGGGATCTGGTTTCTAACCGGCTTTGGTTTATAAAGGCCTCTGGTTTACAGCAGGCTCTGGTTTATAAAGGGCTCTTGTTTATAAAGGATTTGGTTTCTAAACGGCTTTGATTTATAAAGGGCTCTTTTTTTTATAAAGGGCTCTGGTTTATAAAGGGCTCTGGTTTATAATTGGTTTTGGTTTATAACTGGCTTTGGTTTATAAATGGATCTGGTTTATAACGGGATCTGGTTTATAACCGGCTTTGGTTTATAAAGGCCTCTGGTTTATAATAGGCTCTGGTTTATAAAGGGCTGTGGTTTATAACGGCTCTGGTTTATAACCGGCTTTGATTTATAACAGGCTCTGGTTTATAGCCGGCTTTGGTTTATAAAGGGCTCTGGTTTATAACTGGCTCTGGTTTATAACGGGATCTGGTTTATAACCAGTTTTGGTTTATGAAGGCCTCTGGTTTATAACAGGCTCTGGTTTACAAAGGGCTGTGGTTTATAACGGCTCTGGTTTGTAACCGGCTTTGGTTTATACAGGGCTGTGGTTTATAAAGGGCTCTGGTTTATAAAGGGCTCTGGTTTATAACGGGCTCTGGTTTATAAAAGGTTCTGGTTTATAAAGAGCTCTGGTTTGTAATGGGCTCTGGTTTATAACGGGCTTTGGATTATAAAGGGCTCTGGTTTATAACGGGCTCTGGTTTATAAAGGTGTCTGGTTTATAACGGGCTCTGGTTTATAACTGGCTTTGGTTTATAAAGAGCTCTGGTTCATAACGGGCTGTGGTTTATAACGGGCTCTGGTTTATAAAGGGTTCTGGTTTTTAAAGGGCTCTGGTTTATAACGGGCTCTGATTAATAACGGGCTCTGGTTTATAACGTGCTCTGGTTTATAAAGGGTTCTGGTATATAAAGTGCTCTGGTTTTTAACGGCCTCTGGCTTATAACAGGCTTTGCTTTAAAAAGGCCTCTGGTTTATAACAGGCTTTGGTTTATAACCGACTTTGGTTTATAACGGGCTCTGGTTTATAACGGGATCTGGTTTATAACAGGCTCTGGTTTATAAAGGGCTCTGGTTTATAAAGGATTTGGTTTCTAATTGGCTCTGGTTTATAACAGGCTTTGGTTTATAACGGGCTCTGGTTTATAACGGGATCTGGTTGATAACCGGTTTTGGTTTATGAAGGCCTCTGGTTTATAACAGGCTCTGGTTTATAAAGGGCGGTGGTTTATAACGGCTCTGGTTTGTAACCGGCTTTGGTTTATAACAGGCTCTGGTTTATAAAGGGCTCTGGTTTATAAAGGATTTGGTTCTAAAGGGCTTTGATTTATAAAGGGCTCTTTTTTTTATAAAGGGCTCTGGTTTATAAAGGGCTCCGGTTTATAACTGGCTCTGATTTATAACTGGCTTTGGTTTATAAATGGATCTGGTTTATAACGGGATCTGGTTTATAACCGGCTTTGGTTTATAAAGGCCTCTGGTTTATAACAGGCTCTGGTTTATAAAGGGCTCTGGTTTTTAACGGCCTCTAGCTTATAACCGGCTTTGGTTTAAAAAGGCCTCTTGTTTATAACAGGCTCTGGTTTATAACCGGCTTTGGTTTATAAATGGATCTGGTTTATAACTGTCTCTGATTTATAACTGGCTTTGGTTTATAAATGGATCTGGTTTATAACGGCTCTGGTTTATAACCGGCTTTGATTTATAACAGGCTCTGGTTTATAGCCGGCTTTGGTTTACAAAGGGCTCTGGTTTATAACTGGCTCTGGTTTATAACGGGATCTGGTTTATAACCGGTTTTGGTTTATGAAGGCCTCTGGTTTATAATAGGCTCTGGTTTATAAAGGGCTGTGGTTTATAACGGATCTGGTTTGTAACCAGCTTTGGTTTATACAGGGCTGTGGTTTATAAAGGGCTCTGGTTTATAAAGGGCTCTGGTTTATAACGGGCTCTGGTTTATAAAAGGTTCTGGTTTATAAAGGGTTCTGGTTTGTAATGGGCTGTGGTTTATAACGGGCTTTGGATTATACAGGGCTCTGGTTTTTATCGGCCTCTGGCGTATAACAAGCTTTGGTTTAAAAAGCCTCTGGTTCATAACAGGCTCTGGTTTATAACCGGCTTTGATTTATGAAGAGCTCTGGTTTATAACGGATTCTGGTTTATAACCGGCCTTGGTTTATAACGGGCTCTGGTTTATAAAGGTGTCTGGTTTATAACGGGCTCTGGTTTATAACTGGCTTTGGTTTATAAAAAGCTCTGGTTCATAACGGGCTGTGGTTTATAACGGGCTCTGGTTTATAAAGGGTTCTGGTTTTTAAAGGGCTCTGGTTTATAACTGGCTCTGATTAATAACGGGCTCTGGTTTATAACGTGCTCTGGTTTATAAAGGGTTCTGGTATATAAAGTGCTCTGGTTTTTAACGGCCTCTGGCTTATAACAGGCTTTGGTTTAAAAAGGCCTCTGGTTTATAACAGGCTCTGGTTTATAACCGGCTTTGGTTTATAAATGGATCTGGTTTATAACTGTCTCTGATTTATAACTGGCTTTGGTTTATAAATGGATCTGGTTTATAACGGCTCTGGTTTATAACCGGCTTTGATTTATAACAGGCTCTGGTTTATAGCCGGCTTTGGTTTACAAAGGGCTCTGGTTTATAACTGGCTCTGGTTTATAACGGGATCTGGTTTATAACCGGTTTTGGTTTATGAAGGCCTCTGGTTTATAATAGGCTCTGGTTTATAAAGGGCTGTGGTTTATAACGGATCTGGTTTGTAACCAGCTTTGGTTTATACAGGGCTGTGGTTTATAAAGGGCTCTGGTTTATAAAGGGCTCTGGTTTATAACGGGCTCTGGTTTATAAAAGGTTCTGGTTTATAAAGGGTTCTGGTTTGTAATGGGCTCTGGTTTATAACGGGCTCTGGTTTATAAGGGTTCTGGTTTATAAAGGGCTCTGGTTTGTAATGGGCTCTGTTTATAACGGGCTTTGGTTTATAAAGGGCTCTGGTATTTAATGGGCTCTGGTTCATAAAGGGCTCTGGTTTGTAACTGGCTTTGGTTTATACAGGGCTGTGGTTTATAAAGGGCTCTGGTTTATAACGGGCTTTGGTTTATAAAGGGCTGTGGTTTATAACGGGCTCTGGTTTATAACCGGCTTTGGTTTATAAAGGGCTGTGGTTTATAACGGGCTCTGGTTTATAACCAGCTTTGGTTTATAAAGGGCTCTTGTTTATAAAGGGCCCTGGTTTATTACAGGCTCTGGTATATAAAGGGCTTTGGTTTTTAAAGGGCTTTGGTTTATAAAGGGATTTGGTTTATAAATGGTGCTGGTTTATAACGGGCTCTTGTTTACAAAGGGCTCTGGTTTATAAAGGGCTTTGGTTTATAAAGGGCTCTGGTTTATAACGGGCTCTGGTTTATAACCGGCTTTGGTTTATAACAGGCTCTGGTTTATAACTGGCTTTGGTTTATAACAGGCTTTGGTTTATACAGGGTTCTGGTTTATACAGTGCTCTGGTTTATAATGGTCTCTGGTATATAAAGGGTTCTGTTTATAAAGGGCTCTGGTTTTAATGGGCTCTGGTTCATAAAGGGCTCTGGTTTATAACAGGCTCTGGTTTATAACCGGCTTTGGTTTATAACCGGCTCTGCTTTAAAAAGGGCTTTAGTTTATGAAGGGATCTGGATTATAACCGGCTTTGATTTATAGAGGGCTCTGGTTTATAAAGGGCTCTGGTTTAATAATAGGCTCTGTTTTATAACCGGCTTTGGTTTATAAAGGGCTCTGGTTTATAACGGGCTCTGGTTATAACCAGCTTTGGTTTATAAAGGGCTCTGGTTTATAACAGGCTCTGGTTTATAACCGGCTTTGGGTTATATCGGGCTCTGGTTTATAACCGGCTTTGGTTTATACAGGGCTGTGGTTTATAAAGGGCTCTGGTTTATAAAGGGCTCTGGTTTATAACGTGCTCTGGTTTACAACGTGCTCTGGTTTATAAGGGTTCTGGTATATAAAGTGCTCTGGTTTTTAACGGCCTTTGGCTTATAACCGGCTTTGGTTTAAAAAGGCCTGTGGTTTATAACAGGCTCTGGTTTATAACCGGCTTTCGTTTATAAAGGGCTGTGGTTTATAACGGGCTCTGGTTTATAACTGCCTTTATTTTATAAAGGGCTCTGGTTTATAAAGGGTTCTGGTTTATAAAGGGCTCTGGTTTGTAATGGGCTCTGGTTTATAACGGGCTTTGGTTTATAAAGGGCTCTGGTTTTTAATGGGCTCTGGTTCATAAAGGGCTCTGGTTTGTAACTGGCTTTGGTTTATACAGGGCTGTGGTTTATAAAGGGCTCTGGTTTATAAAGGGTTCTGGTTTATAACATGCTCTGGTTTATAAAGGGTTCTGGTATATAAAGTGCTCTGGTTTTTAACGGCCTTTGGCTTATAACCGGCTTTGGTTTAAAAAGGCCTCTGGTTTATAACAGGCTCTGGTTTATAACCGGCTTTGGTTTATAAAGGGCTGTGGTTTATAACGGGCTCTGGTTTATAACCAGCTTTGGTTTATAAAGGGCTCTTGTTTATAAAGGGCCCTGGTTTATTACAGGCTCTGGTATATAAAGGTTTTGGTTTTTAAAGGGCTTTGGTTTATAAAGGGCTTTGGTTTATAAATGGTGCTGGTCTATAACGGGCTCCTGTTTACAAAGGGCTCTGGTTTATAAAGAGCTCTGGCTTATAAAGGGTCCTGGTTTATAACGGGCTCTGGTTTATAAAGGTGTCTGGTTTATAACGGGCTCTGGTTTATAACTGGCTCTGGTTTATAAAGGGCTCTGGTTCATAAAGGGCTCTGGTTTATAACGGGCTCTGGTTTATAAAGGACTCTGGTTTATAAAGGGCTCTGGTTTGTAATGGGCTCTGGTTTATAACGGGCTTTGGTTTATAAAGGGCTCTGGTTTTTAATGGGCTCTGGTTCATAAAGGGCTCTGGTTTGTAACTGGCTTTGGTTTATACAGGGCTGTGGTATATAAAGGGCTCTGGTTTATAAAGGGTTCTGGTATATAAAGTGCTCTGGTTTTTAACGGCCTTTGGCTTATAACCGGCTTTGGTTTAAAAAGGCCTCTGGTTTATAACAGGCTCTGGTTTATAACCGGCTTTTATTTATAGAGGGCTCTGGTTTATAAAGGGCTCTGGTTTATAACAGGCTCTGGTTTATAACCGGCTTTGGTTTATAACCGGCTCTGCTTTAAAAAGGGCTTTAGTTTATGAGGGATCTGGATTATAACCGGCTTTGATTTATAGAGGGCTCTGGTTTATAAAGGGCTCTGGTTTAATAATAGGCTCTGTTTTATAACCGGCTTTGGTTTATAAAGGGCTCTGGTTTATAACGGGCTCTGGTTTATAACCAGCTTTGGTTTATAAAGGGCTCTGGTTTATAACAGGCTCTGGTTTATAACCGGCTTTGGTTTATATCGGGCTCTGGTTTATAACCGGCTTTGGTTTATACAGGGCTGTGGTTTATAAAGGGCTCTGGTTTATAAAGGGCTCTGGTTTATAACGTGCTCTGGTTTACAACGTGCTCTGGTTTATAAAGGGTTCTGGTATATAAAGTGCTCTGGTTTTTAACGGCCTTTGGCTTATAACCGGCTTTGGTTTAAAAAGGCCTGTGGTTTATAACAGGTTCTGGTTTATAACCGGCTTTCGTTTATAAAGGGCTGTGGTTTATAACGGGCTCTGGTTTATAACTGCCTTTATTTTATAAAGGGCTCTGGTTTATAAAGGGTTCTGGTTTATAAAGGGCTCTGGTTTGTAATGGGTTCTGGTTTATAACGGGCTTTGGTTTATAAAGGGCTGTGGTTTATAAAGGCCTCTGGTTTATAAAGGGTTCTGGTTTATAACATGCTCTGGTTTATAAAGGGTTCTGGTATATAAAGTGCTCTGGTTTTTAACGGCCTTTGGCTTATAACCGGCTTTGGTTTAAAAAGGCCTCTGGTTTATAACAGGCTCTGGTTTATAACCGGCTTTGGTTTATAAAGGGCTGTGTTTTATAACGGGCTCTGGTTTATAACCAGCTTTGGTTTATAAAGGGCTCTTGTTTATAAAGGGCCCTGGTTTATTACAGGCTCTGGTATATAAAGGTTTTGGTTTTTAAAGGGCTTTGGTTTATAAAGGGCTTTGGTTTATAAATGGTGCTGGTCTATAACGGGCTCCTGTTTACAAAGGGCTCTGGTTTATAAAGAGCTCTGGCTTATAAAGGGTCCTGGTTTATAACGGGCTCTGGTTTATAAAGGTGTCTGGTTTATAACGGGCTCTGGTTTATAACTGGCTCTGGTTTATAAAGGGCTCTGGTTCATAAAGGGCTCTGGTTTATAACGGGCTCTGGTTTATAAAGGACTCTGGTTTATAAAGGGCTCTGGTTTGTAATGGGCTCTGGTTTATAACGGGCTTTGGTTTATAAAGGGCTCTGGTTTTTAATGGGCTCTGGTTCATAAATGGCTCTGGTTTGTAACTGGCTTTGGTTTATACAGGGCTGTGGTATATAAAGGGCTCTGGTTTATAAAGGGTTCTGGTATATAAAGTGCTCTGGTTTTTAACGGCCTTTGGCTTATAACCGGCTTTGGTTTAAAAAGGCCTCTGGTTTATAACAGGCTCTGGTTTATAACCGGCTTTTATTTATAGAGGGCTCTGGTTTATAAAGGGCTCTGGTTTAATAACAGGCTCTGGTTTATAACCGGCTTTGGTTTATAAAGGGCTCTGGTTTATAACGGGCTCTGGTTTATAACCAGCTTTTGTTTATAAAGGGCTCTGGTTTATAAGAGGCTCCTGTTTATAACCGGCTTTGGTTTATATCGGGCTCTGGTTTATACCCGGCTTTGGTTTATACAGTGCTGTGGTTTATAAAGGGCTCTGGTTTATAAAGGGCTCTGGTTTATAACGTGCTCTGGTTTATATACGTGCTCTGGTTTATAAAGGGTTCTGGTATATAAAGTGCTCTGGTTTTTAACGGCCTTTGGCTTATAACCGGCTTTGGTTTAAAAAGGCCTCTGGTTTATAACCGGCTTTGGTTTATATAGGGCTGTGGTTTATAACGAGCACTGGTTTATAACCAGCTTTGGTTTATAAAGGGCTCTGGTTTATTACAGGCTCTGGTATATAAAGGGCTTTGGTTTCTAAAGGGCTTTGGTTTATAAAGGGCTTTGGTTTATAAATGGTGCTGGTTTATAAAGGGCTCTTGTTTACAAAGGGCTCTGGTTTATAAAGGGCTTTGGTTTATAAAGGGCTCTGGTATATAAAGGGCTCGGGTTTTTAACGGCCTCTGGCTTATAACGGGCTTTGGTTTAAAAAGGCCTCTGGTTTATAACAGGCTCTGGTTTATAACCGGCTTTTATTTATAGAGGGCTCTGGTTTATAAAGGGCTCTGGTTTAATAACAGGCTCTGGTTTATAACCGGCTTTGGTTTATAAAGGGCTCTGGTTTATAAAAGGCTTTGGTTTACAACAGGCTCTGGTGAATAAAGAGCTCTGGTTTATAAAGGGCTCTGGTTTATAACGGGCTCTGGTTTATAAAGGGTTCTGGTTTATAAAGGGCTCTGGTTTTTAATGGGCTCTGGTTTATAACGGGCTTTAGTTTATAAAGGGCTCTGGTTTTTAATGGGCTACGGTTCATAAAAGGCTCTGGTTTATAACGGGCTCTGGTTTATAAAGGGTTCTAATTTATAAAGGGCTCTGGTTTGTAATGGGCTCTGGTTTATAATGGGCTTTGGTTTATAATGGGTCCTGGTTTATAAACGGTTCTGGTTTATAAAGGGCTCTTGTTTATAACACGCTCTGGTGAATAAAGAGCTCTGGCTTATAAAGGGCCCTGGTTTATAAGGGGCTCTGGTTTATAAAGGTGTCTGGTTTATAACGGGCTCTGGTTTATAACTGGCTCTGGTTTATAAAGGGCTCTGGTTCATAAAGGGCTCTTTGTTTTATAACGGGCTTTGGTTTCTAAAGGGCTCTGGTTTTTAATGGGCTCTGGTTTATAACGGGCTTTGGTTTATAAAGGGCTCTGGATTGTAACTGGCTGTGGTTTATACAGGGCTGTGGTTTATAAAAGGCTCTGGTTTATAAAGGGTTCTGGTTTATAACTTGCTCTGGTTTATAAAGGGTTCTGGTATATAAACTGCTCTGGTTTTTAACGGCCTTTGGCTTATAACCGGCTTTGGTTTAAAAAGGCCTCAGGTTTATAACAGGCTCTGGTTTATAACCGGCTTTGGTTTATAAAGGGCTGTGGTTTATAACGGGCTCTGGTTTATAACCGGCTTTGGTTAATAAAGGGCTCTGGTTTATAAAGGGCCCTGGTTTATTACAGGCTCTGGTATATAAAGGGATTTGGTTTTTAAAGGGCTTTGTTTTATAAAGGGCTTTGGTTTATAAATGGTGCTGGTTTATAACGGGCTCTGGTTTATAACCAGCTTTGGTTTATAAAGGTCTCTTGTTTATAAAGGGCCCTGGTTTATTACAGGCTCTGGTATATAAAGGGCTTTGGTTTTTAAATGGTGCTGGTCTATAACGGGCTCCTGTTTACAAAGGGCTCTGGTTTATAAAGAGCTCTGGCTTATAAAGGGTCCTGGTTTATAACGGGCTCTGGTTTATAAAGGTGTCTGGTTTATAACGGGCTCTGGTTTATAACTGGCTCTGGTTTATAAAGGGCTCTGGTTCATAAAGGGCTCTGGTTTATAACGGGCTCTGGTTTATAAAGGACTCTGGTTTATAAAGGGCTCTGGTTTGTAATGGGCTCTGGTTTATAACGGGCTTTGGTTTATAAAGGGCTCTGGTTTTTAATGGGCTCTGGTTCATAAAGGGCTCTGGTTTGTAACTGGCTTTGGTTTATACAGGGCTGTGGTATATAAAGGGCTCTGGTTTATTAAAGGGTTCTGGTATATAAAGTGCTCTGGTTTTTAACGGCCTTTGGCTTATAACCGGCTTTGGTTTAAAAAGGCCTCTGGTTTATAACAGGCTCTGGTTTATAACCGGCTTTTATTTATAGAGGGCTCTGGTTTATAAAGGGCTCTGGTTTAATAACAGGCTCTGGTTTATAACCGGCTTTGGTTTATAAAGGGCTCTGGTTTATAACGGGCTCTGGTTTATAACAAGCTTTGGTTTATAAAGGGCTCTGGTTTATAAGAGGCTCCTGTTTATAACCGGCTTTGGTTTATATCGGGCTCTGGTTTATACCCGGCTTTGGTTTATACAGTGCTGTGGTTTATAAAGGGCTCTGGTTTATAAAGGGCTCTGGTTTATAACGTGCTCTGGTTTATATACGTGCTCTGGTTTATAAAGGGTTCTGGTATATAAAGTGCTCTGGTTTTTAACGGCCTTTGGCTTATAACCGGCTTTGGTTTAAAAAGGCCTCTGGTTTATAACCGGCTTTGGTTTATATAGGGCTGTGGTTTATAACGAGCACTGGTTTATAACCAGCTTTGGTTTATTAAGGGCTCTGGTTTATTACAGGCTCTGGTATATAAAGGGCTTTGGTTTCTAAAGGGCTTTGGTTTATAAAGGGCTTTGGTTTATAAATGGCGCTGGTTTATAAAGGGCTCTTGTTTACAAAGGGCTCTGGTTTATAAAGGGCTTTGGTTTATAAAGGGCTCTGGTATATAAAGGGCTCGGGTTTTTAACGGCCTCTGGCTTATAACGGGCTTTGGTTTAAAAAGCCTCTGGTTTATAACTGGCTCTGGTTTATAAGCGGCCTTGGTTTATAAAGGGCTCTGGTTTATAAAAGGCTCTGGTTTACAACAGGCTCTGGTGAATAAAGAGCTCTGGTTTATAAAGGGCTCTGGTTTATAACGGGCTCTGGTTTATAAAGGGTTCTGGTTTATAAAGGGCTCTGGTTTTTAATGGGCTCTGGTTTATAACGGGCTTTAGTTTATAAAGGGCTCTGGTTTTTAATGGGCTACAGTTCATAAAAGGCTCTGGTTTATAACGGGCTCTGGTTTATAAAGGGTTCTAATTTATAAAGGGCTCTGGTTTGTAATGGGCTCTGGTTTATAATGGGCTTTGGTTTATAATGGGTCATGGTTTATAAACGGTTCTGGTTTATAAAGGGCTCTTGTTTATAACACGCTCTGGTGAATAAAGACCTCTGGCTTATAAAGGGCCCTGGTTTATAAGGGGCTCTGGTTTATAAAGGTGTCTGGTTTATAACGGGCTCTGGTTTATAACTGGCTCTGGTTTATAAAGGGCTCTGGTTCAGAAAGGGCTCTTTGTTTTATAACGGGTTTTGGTTTATAAAGGGCTCTGGTTTTTAATGGGCTCTGGTTTATAACGGGCTTTGGTTTATAAAGGGCTCTGGTTTGTAACTGGCTTTGGTTTATACAGGGCTGTGGTTTATAAAAGGCTCTGGTTTATAAAGGGTTCTGGTTTATAACTTGCTCTGGTTTATAAAGGGTTCTGGTATATAAACTGCTCTGGTTTTTAACGGCCTTTGGCTTATAACCGGCTTTGGTTTAAAAAGGCCTCAGGTTTATAACAGGCTCTGGTTTATAACCGGCTTTGGTTTATAAAGGGCTGTGGTTTATAACGGGCTCTGGTTTATAACCGGCTTTGGTTAATAAAGGGCTCTGGTTTATAAAGGGCCCTGGTTTATTACAGGCTCTGGTATATAAAGGGATTTGGTTTTTAAAGGGCTTTGTTTTATAAAGGGCTTTGGTTTATAAATGGTGCTGGTTTATAACGGGCTCTGGTTTATAAAGGGCTTTGGTTTATAAAGGGCTCTGGTTTATAAAGGGCTTGGGTTTTTAACGGCCTCTGGCTTATAACCGGCTTTGGTTTAAAAAGCCTCTGGTTTATAATGGGCTCTGGTTTATAACTGGCCTTGGTTTATAAAGGGCTCTGGTTTATAAAGGGCTCTGGTTTATAACAGGCTCTGGTGCATAAAGAGGTCTGGTTTATAAAGGGCTCTGGTTTATAATGGGCTCTGGTTTATAACGGGTTCTGGTTTATAAAGGGCTCTGGGTTGTTATTGGGCTCTGGTTTATAACGGGCTTTGGTTTATAATGGGCTCTGGTTTATAACAGGCTCTGGTTTATAACCGGCTTTGGTTTATAAAGGGCTCTGGTTTATAAAGGGTTCTGGTTTATAAAGGGCTCTGGTTTATAACAGGCTCTGGTGAATAAAGAGCTCTGGCTTATAAAGGGCTCTGGTTTATAATGGTCTCTGGTTTTTAAAGGGTTCTGGTTTACAAAGGCTCTGGTTTTTAATGGGCTCTGGTTCATAAAGGGCTCTGGTTTATAACAGGCTCTGGTTTATAAACGGCTTTGGTTTATAACCGGCTCTTGTTTAAAAAGGGCTTTGATTTATAAAGGGCTCTGGTTTATAAAGGGCTCTGGTTTAATAACAGAATCATGTTTATAACCGGCTTTGGTTTATAAAGGGCTCTGGTTTATAACGGGCTCTGGTTTATAACCAGCTTTGGTTTATAAAGGGCTTTGGTTTATAACGGGCTCTGGTTTATAACAGGCTCTGGTGAATAAAGAGCTCTGGCTTATAAAGGGCTCTGGTTTATAACGGGCTCTGGTTCATAAAGGGTTCTGGTATATAACGGGCTCTAGTTTATAAAGGTTTCTGGTTAATAAAGGGCTCTGGTTTGTAATGGGCTCTGGTTTATAACGGGCTTTGGTTTATAAAGGGCTTTGGCTTTTAATGGGCTCTGGTTCATAAAGGGCTCTGGTTTATAACAGGCTCTGGTTTAGAAAGGGTTCTGGTTTATAAAGGGCTCTGGTTTGTAATGGGCTCTGATTTATAATCGGCTTTGGTTTATGATGGGCTCTGGTTTATAACAGGCTTTGGTTTATAAAGGGCTTTGGTATATAAAGTGCTCTGGTTTTTAACAGGCTCTGGTTTATAACCGGCCTTGGTTTATAAAGGGCTCTGGTTTATAAAGGGCTCTGGTTTATAACAGGCTCTGGTGAATAAAGAGCTCTGGCTTATAAAGGGCTCTGGTTTATAATGGGCTCTGGTTTATAACGGGCTCTGGTTTATAAATGTGTCTGGTTTATAACGGGCTCTGGTTTATAACTGGCTTTGGTTTATAAAGGGCTCTGGTTTATAACGGGCTCTGGTTTATAAAGGGTTCTGGTTTATAAAGGGCTCTGGTTTGTAATGGGCTCTGGTTCACAAAGGGCTCTGGTTTATAACAGGCTCTGGTTTATAAAGGGTTCTGGTTTATAAAGGGCTCTGGTTTGTAATGGGCTCTGGTTTATAACAGGCTTTGGTTTATAAAGGGCTCTGGTTTTTAATGGGCTCTGGTTCCTAAAGGGCTCTGGTTTATTATTGTCTTCATCTAAGCCTTCAACTTGTATGTTAGATCCAGTTACAACCTGGTTATTTAAGGAGGTATTCCCTTTGATCTCCTCCTCCATTTTAGATGTGATTAATCTATCTCTGTTACAGGGATATGTACCTAAAGCTTTTAAGGTTGCTGTAATTAAACCTCTGCTTAAGAAACCGTCTCTTGACCCAGATGACTTGGTTAATTATAGACCTACATATATCTAATCTTCCTTTCTTATCCAAAATTCTTGAGAAAGTAGTTGCCAAACAAGTTTGCGATCACTTACACCATAATTGACTTTTTGAAGAGTTTCAGTCTGGCTTTAGAGCTCATCCTAGCACTGAGACAGCTCTGGTGAAAGTCACTAATGATATTCTCATGGCCTCAGATAATGGACTTGTATCTGTGCTCGTCCTGTTGGATCTTAGTGTTGCATTTGATACAGTTGACCATAATATTCTTTTAGAAAGACTTGAATATTTTGTTGGAATTAAAGGAACAGCACTAGACTGGTTTAAATCTTATCTATCTGATCGAATTCAGTTTGTTCATGTTAATGATAGATCTTCAACATAATCAAAAAGGTTACCTGTGGAGTACCACAGGGATCAGTGCTAGGACCAATTCTCTTTACTTTATACAAGCTCCCAATTGGTAGAATTATTAGACAGCATGGGATTAATTTTCAATGTTATGCTGATGATACCCAGCTATATCTGTCTATAAATCCAGCTGAAGCTAACCCATTACATAAATTACATGCATGTCTTGAAGACATAAAAACCTGGATGACTCTTAACTTTCTCTTTCTGAATGCAGACAAAACAGAAGTTATAGTCTTTGGACCGGAGTCTCTGAAAAAGAAGCTGATTAGCCAGTCAATTCATTTGGATGGGATTAAACTGATTTCAGATAATAAAGTAAAAAATCTTGGTGTTATTTTTGATCCGGACCTGTCATTTAAATCCCATATCAAAGAGGTTTCTAGAATTTCCTTCTTTCATCTGAGGAACATTGCAAAAACGGGCTCTGGTTTATTACCGGCTTTGATTTATAAAGGGCTCTGGTTTATAACAGGTTCTGGTTTATAACCGTTTTTGGTTTATAACGGGCTCCGGTTTATAACCGGCTTTGGTTTATAAAGAGCTCTAGTTTATAACGGGCTCTGGTTTATAACCAGCCTTGGTTTATAAAGGGCTCTGGTTTATAACAGGCTCTGGTTTATAACCGGCTTTGGTTTATAATGGGCTCTGGTTTATAACGGGCTTTGGTTTATAAAGGGCTCTGGTTTTTAATGGGCTCTGGTTCCTAAAGGGCTCTGGTTTATTATTGTCTTCATCTAAGCCTTCAACTTGTATGTTAGATCCAGTTACAACCTGGTTATTTAAGGAGGTATTCCCTGTGATCTCCTCCTCCATTTTAGATGTGATTAATCTATCTCTGTTACAGGGATATGTACCTAAAGCTTTTAAGGTTGCTGTAATTAAACCTCTGCTTAAGAAACCGTCTCTTGACCCAGATGACTTGGTTAATTATAGACCTACGTATATCCAATCTTCCTTTCTTATCCAAAATTCTTGAGAAAGTAGTTGCCAAACAAGTTTGCGATCACTTACACCATAATTGACTTTTTGAAGAGTTTCAGTCTGGCTTTAGAGCTCATCCTAGCACTGAGACAGCTCTGGTGAAAGTCACTAATGATATTCTCATGGCCTCAGATAATGGACTTGTATCTGTGCTCGTCCTGTTGGATCTTAGTGTTGCATTTGATACAGTTGACCATAATATTCTTTTAGAAAGACTTGAATATTTTGTTGGAATTAAAGGAACAGCACTAGACTGGTTTAAATCTTATCTATCTGATCGAATTCAGTTTGTTCATGTTAATGATAGATCTTCAACATAATCAAAAAGGTTACCTGTGGAGTACCACAGGGATCAGTGCTAGGACCAATTCTCTTTACTTTATACAAGCTCCAAATTGGTAGAATTATTAGACAGCATGGGATTAATTTTCAATGTTATGCTGATGATACCCAGCTATATCTGTCTATAAATCCAGCTGAAGCTAACCTATTACATAAATTACAGGCATGTCTTGAAGACATAAAAACCTGGATGACTCTTAACTTTCTCTTTCTGAATGCAGACAAAACAGAAGTTATAGTCTTTGGACCAGAGTCTCTGAAAAAGAAGCTGATTAGCCAGTCAATTCATTTGGATGGGATTAAACTGATTTTAGATAATAAAGTAAAAAATCTTGGTGTTATTTTTGATCCGGACCTGTCATTTAAATCCCATATCAAAGAGGTTTCTAGAATTTCCTTCTTTCATCTGAGGAACATTGCAAAAACGGGCTCTGGTTTATAACCGGCTTTGGTTTATAAAGGCCTCAGGTTTATAAAGGGCTATGGTTTATTACAGGCTCTGGTATATAAAGGGCATTGGTTTCTAAATGGCTTTGATTTATAAAGGGCTCTTTCTTATAAAGGGCTCTGGTTTATAACCGGCTTTGGTTTAAAACGAGCTCTGGCTTATAACCGGCTTTGGTTTATAACGGGCTCTGGTTTATAACTGGCTTTGGTTTATAACAGGCTTTGGTTTATAACGGGCTCTGGTTTATAACTGGCTTTGGTTTATAACAGGCTTTGGTTTATACAGGGTTCTGGTTTATAAAGTGCTCTGGTTTATAATTGTCTCTGGTTTATAAAGGGTTCTGGTTTATAAAGGGCTCTGGTTTTTAATGGGCTCTGGTTCATAAAGGGATATGGTTTATAACAGGCTCTGGTTTATAAAGGGCTCTGGTTAATAACCGGCTTTGGTTTGATAAGGGCTCTCGTTTATAAAGGGCTCTGGTTTATAACAGGCTTTGGTTTATAAAGGGATCTGGTTTATAAAGGGCCTTGGTTTATTACAGGCTCTGGTATATAAAGGGCTTTGGTTTTTAAAGGTCTTTGGTTTATAAAGGGCTTTTCTTTATAAATGGTGCTGGTTTATAACGGGCTCTTGTTTACAAAGGGCTCTGGTTTATAAAGGGCTTTGGTTTATAAAGGGCTCTGGTTTATAAAGGGCTCTGGTTTATAACAGGCTCTGGTGAATAAAGAGCTCTGTCTTATAAAGGGTCCTGGTTTATAACGGGCTCTGGTTTATAAAGGTGTCTGGTTTATAACGGGCTCTGGTTTATAACTGGCTCTGGTTTATAAAGGGCTCTGGTTCATAAAGGGCTCTGGTTGATAACGGGCTCTGGTTTATAAAGGGTTCTGGTTTATAAAGGGCTCTGGTTTGTAATGGGCTCTGGTTCATAAAGGGCTCTGGTTTCTAACTGGCTTTGGTTTATACAGGGCTGTGGTTTATAAAGGGCTCTGGTTTATAAAGGGTTCTGGTTTATAACGTGCTCTGGTTTATAAAGGGTTCTGGTATATAAAGTGCTCTGGTTTTTAACGGCCTTTGGCTTATAACCGGCTTTGGTTGAAAAAGGCCTCTGGTTTATAACAGGCTCTGGTTTATAACCGGCTTTGGTTTATAAAGGGCTGTGGTTTATAATGGGCTCTGGTTTATAACCAGCTTTGGTTTATAAAGGACTCTTGTTTATAAAGGGCCCTGGTTTATTACATGCTCTGGTATATAAAGGGCTTTGGTTTTTAAAGGGCTTTGGTTTATAAAGGGTGCTGGTTTATAACGGGCTCTTGTTTACAAAGGGCTCTGGTTTATAAAGGGCTCTGGTTTATAACGGGCTCTCGTTTATAACCAGCTTTAGTTTATAAAGGGCTCTGGTTTATAAGAGGCTCTGGTTTATAACCGGCTTTGGTTTATAACGGGCTCTGGTTTATAACTGGCTTTGGTTTATAACAGGCTTTGGTTTATACAGGGATCTGGTTTATACAGTGCTCTGGTTTATAATGGTCTCTGGTATATAAAGGGTTCTGGTTTATAAAGGGCTCTGGTTTTTAATGGGCTCTGGTTCATAAACGGCTCTGGTTTATAACGGGCTCTGGTTTATAAAGGGTTCTGGTTTATAAAGGGCTCTGGTTTGTAATGGGCTCTGGTTTATAACGGGCTTTGGTTTATAAAGGGCTCTGGTATTTAATGGGCTCTGGTTCATAAAGGGCTCTGGTTTGTAACTGGCTTTGGTTTATACAGGGCTGTGGTTTATAAAGGGCTCTGGTTTATAACTGGCTTTGGTTTATAAAGGGCTGTGGTTTATAACGGGCTCTGGTTTATAACCGGCTTTGGTTTATAAAGGGCTGTGGTTTATAACGGGCTCTGGTTTATAACCAGCTTTGGTTTATAAAGGGCTCTTGTTTATAAAGGGCCCTGGTTTATTACAGGCTCTGGTATATAAAGGGCTTTGGTTTTTAAAGGGCTTTGGTTTATAAAGGGATTTGGTTTATAAATGGTGCTGGTTTCTAACGGGCTCTTGTTTACAAAGGGCTCTGGTTTATAAAGGGCTTTGGTTTATTAAGGGCTCTGGTTTATAACGGGCTCTGGTTTATAACCGGCTTTGGTTTATAACGGGCTCTGGTTTATAACTGGCTTTGGTTTATAACAGGCTTTGGTTTATACAGGGTTCTGGTTTATACAGTGCTCTGGTTTATAATGGTCTCTGGTATATAAAGGGTTCTGGTTTATAAAGGGCTCTGGTTTTTAATGGGCTCTGGTTCATAAAGGGCTCTGGTTTATAACAGGCTCTGGTTTATAACCGGCTTTGGTTTATAACCGGCTCTGCTTTAAAAAGGGCTTTAGTTTATGAAGGGATCTGGATTATAACCGGCTTTGATTTATAGAGGGCTCTGGTTTATAAAGGGCTCTGGTTTAATAATAGGCTCTGTTTTATAACCGGCTTTGGTTTATAAAGGGCTCTGGTTTATAACGGGCTCTGGTTTATAACCAGCTTTGGTTTATAAAGGGCTCTGGTTTATAACAGGCTCTGGTTTATAACCGGCTTTGGTTTATATCGGGCTCTGGTTTATAACCGGCTTTGGTTTATACAGGGCTGTGGTTTATAAAGGGCTCTGGTTTATAAAGGGCTCTGGTTTATAACGTGCTCTGGTTTACAACGTGCTCTGGTTTATAAAGGGTTCTGGTATATAAAGTGCTCTGGTTTTTAACGGCCTTTGGCTTATAACCGGCTTTGGTTTAAAAAGGCCTGTGGTTTATAACAGGCTCTGGTTTATAACCGGCTTTCGTTTATAAAGGGCTGTGGTTTATAACGGGCTCTGGTTTATAACTGCCTTTATTTTATAAAGGGCTCTGGTTTATAAAGGGTTCTGGTTTATAAAGGGCTCTGGTTTGTAATGGGCTCTGGTTTATAACGGGCTTTGGTTTATAAAGGGCTCTGGTTTTTAATGGGCTCTGGTTCATAAAGGGCTCTGGTTTGTAACTGGCTTTGGTTTATACAGGGCTGTGGTTTATAAAGGGCTCTGGTTTATAAAGGGTTCTGGTTTATAACATGCTCTGGTTTATAAAGGGTTCTGGTATATAAAGTGCTCTGGTTTTTAACGGCCTTTGGCTTATAACCGGCTTTGGTTTAAAAAGGCCTCTGGTTTATAACAGGCTCTGGTTTATAACCGGCTTTGGTTTATAAAGGGCTGTGGTTTATAACGGGCTCTGGTTTATAACCAGCTTTGGTTTATAAAGGGCTCTTGTTTATAAAGGGCCCTGGTTTATTACAGGCTCTGGTATATAAAGGTTTTGGTTTTTAAAGGGCTTTGGTTTATAAAGGGCTTTGGTTTATAAATGGTGCTGGTCTATAACGGGCTCCTGTTTACAAAGGGCTCTGGTTTATAAAGAGCTCTGGCTTATAAAGGGTCCTGGTTTATAACGGGCTCTGGTTTATAAAGGTGTCTGGTTTATAACGGGCTCTGGTTTATAACTGGCTCTGGTTTATAAAGGGCTCTGGTTCATAAAGGGCTCTGGTTTATAACGGGCTCTGGTTTATAAAGGACTCTGGTTTATAAAGGGCTCTGGTTTGTAATGGGTTCTGGTTTATAACAGGCTTTGGTTTATAAAGGGCTCTGGTTTTTAATGGGCTCTGGTTCATAAAGGGCTCTGGTTTGTAACTGGCTTTGGTTTATACAGGGCTGTGGTATATAAAGGGCTCTGGTTTATAAAGGGTTCTGGTATATAAAGTGCTCTGGTTTTTAACGGCCTTTGGCTTATAACCGGCTTTGGTTTAAAAAGGCCTCTGGTTTATAACAGGCTCTGGTTTATAACCGGCTTTTATTTATAGAGGGCTCTGGTTTATAAAGGGCTCTGGTTTAATAACAGGCTCTGGTTTATAACCGGCTTTGGTTTATAAAGGGCTCTGGTTTATAACGGGCTCTGGTTTATAACCAGCTTTTGTTTATAAAGGGCTCTGGTTTATAAGAGGCTCCTGTTTATAACCGGCTTTGGTTTATATCGGGCTCTGGTTTATACCCGGCTTTGGTTTATACAATGCTGTGGTTTATAAAGGGCTCTGGTTTATAAAGGGCTCTGGTTTATAACGTGCTCTGGTTTATATACGTGCTCTGGTTTATAAAGGGTTCTGGTATATAAAGTGGTCTGGTTTTTAACGGCCTTTGGCTTATAACCGGCTTTGGTTTAAAAAGGCCTCTGGTTTATAACCGGCTTTGGTTTATATAGGGCTGTGGTTTATAACGAGCACTGGTTTATAACCAGCTTTGGTTTATAAAGGGCTCTGGTTTATTACAGGCTCTGGTATATAAAGGGCTTTGGTTTCTAAAGGGCTTTGGTTTATAAAGGGCTTTGGTTTATAAATGGCGCTGGTTTATAAAGGGCTCTTGTTTACAAAGGGCTCTGGTTTATAAAGGGCTTTGGTTTATAAAGGGCTCTGGTATATAAAGGGCTCGGGTTTTTAACGGCCTCTGGCTTATAACGGGCTTTGGTTTAAAAAGCCTCTGGTTTATAACTGGCTCTGGTTTATAAGCGGCCTTGGTTTATAAAGGGCTCTGGTTTATAAAAGGCTTTGGTTTACAACAGGCTCTGGTGAATAAAGAGCTCTGGTTTATAAAGGGCTCTGGTTTATAACGGGCTCTGGTTTATAAAGGGTTCTGGTTTATAAAGGGCTCTGGTTTTTAATGGGCTCTGGTTTATAACGGGCTTTAGGTTATAAAGGGCTCTGGTTTTTAATGGGCTACAGTTCATAAAAGGCTCTGGTTTATAACGGGCTCTGGTTTATAAAGGGTTCTAATTTATAAAGGGCTCTGGTTTGTAATGGGCTCTGGTTTATAATGGGCTTTGGTTTATAATGGGTCCTGGTTTATAAACGGTTCTGGTTTATAAAGGGCTCTTGTTTATAACACGCTCTGGTGAATAAAGAGCTCTGGCTTATAAAGGGCCCTGGTTTATAAGGGGCTCTGGTTTATAAAGGTGTCTGGTTTATAACGGGCTCTGGTTTATAACTGGCTCTGGTTTATAAAGGGCTCTGGTTCATAAAGGGCTCTTTGTTTTATAACGGGCTTTGGTTTCTAAAGGGCTCTGGTTTTTAATGGGCTCTGGTTTATAACGGGCTTTGGTTTATAAAGGGCTCTGGATTGTAACTGGCTGTGGTTTATACAGGGCTGTGGTTTATAAAAGGCTCTGGTTTATAAAGGGTTCTGGTTTATAACTTGCTCTGGTTTATAAAGGGTTCTGGTATATAAACTGCTCTGGTTTTTAACGGCCTTTGGCTTATAACCGGCTTTGGTTTAAAAAGGCCTCAGGTTTAAAACAGGCTCTGGTTTATAACCGGCTTTGGTTTATAAAGGGCTGTGGTTTATAACGGGCTCTGGTTTATAACCGGCTTTGGTTAATAAAGGGCTCTGGTTTATAAAGGGCCCTGGTTTATTTCAGGCTCTGGTATATAAAGGGATTTGGTTTTTAAAGGGCTTTGTTTTATAAAGGGCTTTGGTTTATAAATGGTGCTGGTTTATAACGGGCTCTGGTTTATAACCAGCTTTGGTTTATAAAGGGCTCTTGTTTATAAAGGGCCCTGGTTTATTACAGGCTCTGGTATATAAAGGGCTTTGGTTTTTAAAGGGCTTTGGTTTATAAAGGGCTTTGGTTTATAAATGGTGCTGGTCTATAACGGGCTCCTGTTTACAAAGGGCTCTGGTTTATAAAGAGCTCTGGCTTATAAAGGGTCCTGGTTTATAACGGGCTCTGGTTTATAAAGGTGTCTGGTTTATAACGGGCTCTGGTTTATAACTGGCTCTTGTTTATAAAGGGCTCTGGTTCATAAAGGGCTCTGGTTTATAACGGGCTCTGGTTTATAAAGGACTCTGGTTTATAAAGGGCTCTGGTTTGTAATGGGCTCTGGTTTATAACGGGCTTTGGTTTATAAAGGGCTCTGGTTTTTAATGGGCTCTGGTTCATAAAGGGCTCTGGTTTGTAACTGGCTTTGGTTTATACAGGGCTGTGGTATATAAAGGGCTCTGGTTTATTAAAGGGTTCTGGTATATAAAGTGCTCTGGTTTTTAACGGCCTTTGGCTTATAACCGGCTTTGGTTTAAAAAGGCCTCTGGTTTATAACAGGCTCTGGTTTATAACCGGCTTTGGTTTATATAGGGCTGTGGTTTATAACGAGCACTGGTTTATAACCAGCTTTGGTTTATTAAGGGCTCTGGTTTATTACAGGCTCTGGTATATAAAGGGCTTTGGTTTCTAAAGGGCTTTGGTTTATAAAGGGCTTTGGTTTATAAATGGCGCTGGTTTATAAAGGGCTCTTGTTTACAAAGGGCTCTGGTTTATAAAGGGCTTTGGTTTATAAAGGGCTCTGGTATATAAAGGGCTCGGGTTTTTAACGGCCTCTGGCTTATAACGGGCTTTGGTTTAAAAAGCCTCTGGTTTATAACTGGCTCTGGTTTATAAGCGGCCTTGGTTTATAAAGGGCTCTGGTTTATAAAAGGCTCTGGTTTACAACAGGCTCTGGTGAATAAAGAGCTCTGGTTTATAAAGGGCTCTGGTTTATAACGGGCTCTGGTTTATAAAGGGTTCTGGTTTATAAAGGGCTCTGGTTTTTAATGGGCTCTGGTTTATAACGGGCTTTAGTTTATAAAGGGCTCTGGTTTTTAATGGGCTACAGTTCATAAAAGGCTCTGGTTTATAACGGGCTCTGGTTTATAAAGGGTTCTAATTTATAAAGGGCTCTGGTTTGTAATGGGCTCTGGTTTATAATGGGCTTTGGTTTATAATGGGTCATGGTTTATAAACGGTTCTGGCTTATAAAGGGCCCTGGTTTATAAGGGGCTCTGGTTTATAAAGGTGTCTGGTTTATAACGGGCTCTGGTTTATAACTGGCTCTGGTTTATAAAGGGCTCTGGTTCAGAAAGGGCTCTTTGTTTTATAACGGGTTTTGGTTTATAAAGGGCTCTGGTTTTTAATGGGCTCTGGTTTATAACGGGCTTTGGTTTATAAAGGGCTCTGGTTTGTAACTGGCTTTGGTTTATACAGGGCTGTGGTTTATAAAAGGCTCTGGTTTATAAAGGGTTCTGGTTTATAACTTGCTCTGGTTTATAAAGGGTTCTGGTATATAAACTGCTCTGGTTTTTAAAGGCCTTTGGCTTATAACCGGCTTTGGTTTAAAAAGGCCTCAGGTTTATAACAGGCTCTGGTTTATAACCGGCTTTGGTTTATAAAGGGCTGTGGTTTATAACGGGCTCTGGTTTATAACCGGCTTTGGTTAATAAAGGGCTCTGGTTTATAAAGGGCCCTGGTTTATTACAGGCTCTGGTATATAAAGGGATTTGGTTTTTAAAGGGCTTTGTTTTATAAAGGGCTTTGGTTTATAAATGGTGCTGGTTTATAACGGGCTCTGGTTTATAAAGGGCTTTGGTTTATAAAGGGCTCTGGTTTATAAAGGGCTTGGGTTTTTAACGGCCTCTGGCTTATAACCGGCTTTGGTTTAAAAAGCCTCTGGTTTATAATGGGCTCTGGTTTATAACTGGCCTTGGTTTATAAAGGGCTCTGGTTTATAAAGGGCTCTGGTTTATAACAGGCTCTGGTGCATAAAGAGGTCTGGTTTATAAAGTGCTCTGGTTTATAATGGGCTCTGGTTTATAAAGGGTTCTGGTTTATAAAGGGCTCTGGGTTGTTATTGGGCTCTGGTTTATAACGGGCTTTGGTTTATAATGGGCTCTGGTTTATAACAGGCTCTGGTTTATAACCGGCTTTGGTTTATAAAGGGCTCTGGTTTATAAAGGGTTCTGGTTTATAACAGGCTCTGGTGAATAAAGAGCTCTGGCTTATAAAGGGCTCTGGTTTATAATGGTCTCTGGTTTTTAAAGGGTTCTGGTTTACAAAGGCTCTGGTTTTTAATGGGCTCTGGTTCATAAAGGGCTCTGGTTTATAACAGGCTCTGGTTTATAAACGGCTTTGGTTTATAACCGGCTCTTGTTTAAAAAGGGCTTTGATTTATAAAGGGCTCTGGTTTATAAAGGGCTCTGGTTTAATAACAGAATCATGTTTATAACCGGCTTTGGTTTATAAAGGGCTCTGGTTTATAACGGGCTCTGGTTTATAACCAGCTTTGGTTTATAAAGGGCTTTGGTTTATAACGGGCTCTGGTTTTTAAAGGGTTCTGGTTTATAAAGGGCTCTGGTTTATAACAGGCTCTGGTGAATAAAGAGCTCTGGCTTATAAAGGGCTCTGGTTTATAACGGGCTCTGGTTCATAAAGGGTTCTGGTATATAACGGGCTCTGGTTTATAAAGGTTTCTGGTTTATAAAGGGCTCTGGTTTGTAATGGGCTCTGGTTTATAACGGGCTTTGGTTTATAAAGGGCTTTGGCTTTTAATGGGCTCTGGTTCATAAAGGGCTCTGGTTTATAACAGGCTCTGGTTTAGAAAGGGTTCTGGTTTATAAAGGGCTCTGGTTTGTAATGGGCTCTGATTTATAATGGGCTTTGGTTTATGATGGGCTCTGGTTTATAACAGGCTTTGGTTTATAACGGGCTCTGGTTTATAAAGGGTTCTGGTTAATAAAGGGCTCTGGTTTATTACTGGCTCATGTTTAAAAAGGGCTTTGGTTTATGAAGGGCTCTGGTTTATAACCAGCTTTAGTTTATAACCGGCTTTGGTTTATACAGGGTTCTGGTTTATAAAGGGCTCTGGTTTATTACTGGCTCATGTTTAAAAAGGGCTTTGGTTTATGAAGGGCTCTGGTTTATAACCAGCTTTAGTTTATAACTGGCTTTGGTTTATTCAGGGTTCTGGTTTATAAAGGGCTATGGTTTATAATTTGCTCTGGTTTATAAAGAGTTCTGGTTTATGAAGGGCTCTGGTTTTTAACGGCCTCTGGCTTATAACAGGCTTTGGTTTAAAAAGGCCTCTGGTTTATAACAGGCTCTGGTTTACAACCGGCTTTGGTTTATAAAGGGCTCTGGTTTATAACGGGCTCTAGTTGACATGATTTCAGATCAAGACTCTGGCGCAGCAGCAGTACGTACGACAGGAGAACTGAGTTTATTTGAAGGGTTTTTATTGTTCAGACTGGAAGCAGAGAAAACAGGAAAATCCAGAGCAGTGCCTCACTGCAAAACAGGTTAGGTGATTAGTATGAGTTCCAGCTGATGTTGAGATGAACAGTGAGGCCAGACTTACTTCTCAGGGCTTGGAAACAGGTTGAGGGGGAGCAACAGTGTCCACAGAGAGGGGGGGGATGAAGACCTTGGAGTTACCAGGTTCTTTAGGCGTTGGAGGGTGCACAGGCAGATGAGCTCAGCTTTTGCAGATCTTGAAAGACAGCTCTTGGGGAGGAGTGGAAAGCACCGTTGAGGGAGGAACAGGACCCAGCCTTCAGCAGGAGGAAAACTAAAGAAAAACAGAGACAAGACTGGTAAGTAAGACTATCAGAACAAGTTCAACATAACTTGGATGTCTTGAAGAGGGACCCAGTTACCACTGGTATAGGTAACCATCTGTCGTCTGCCTCAGGGAATCCACTCCTCTAAACACTGCTTGCTTGATTGTGGCTGATGAGTAACAGCTGGGAGCCTCACCTGCCTGGCACACCCTGAAAATGAAGGGGAGAAAACAGAAACAAAAAACTCCAAACCAAAGCAGCTCTGTGAACACAACAGTACTCCCCCTCTCAACGGACGCCACCTGGCGGACGACCAGAGGAAGAGGCAGAGCGACGCTCAAAATCTGAGATGAGGGAAGGGTGCAGGATGAAAGAGCGCGGCACCCAGGAACGCTCCTCAGGACCATAACCTGCCCAATCCACCAAGAACTGGTGCCCACGCCCCCTAGGGCGAACATCCATGATGCGCCTTACTGTAAAAGCAGGATGTCCATCAATGATCCGGTTGGGTGGAGGGGGCTTGGCAGGAGGGAACAAGGCACTTGACAGAACTGGTTTGATTCGTGAAACATGAAACACAGGATGAATGCGCAGATGAGATGGAAGGTTGAGACGGACAGTTGTGGGACTGATAACTGATTGGATGGTGAAGGGTCCCAGAAACCTAGGGGAGAGTTTCTTCTTGCAACCTTTGAGAGGAAAGTCCCTAGAGGAGAGCCAGACCTTTTGACCCACCGAGTAGTCTGGAGCTGGGATGCGTTTACGATCTGCAGTTCTTTTGTTCTGTGTTGCAGTGCGATTGAGTGCAGCCTTGGTCTGGTTCCAAATACGATGACAGTTCTTAAGATGAAATCTGACCGATGGAAGAACTGTGTCCCGGAAGGAGGAAGGGAGTAAGGAAGGTTGGAAACCCAGAGATGCCTCAAATGGAGAGCGCCCTGTGGCAGCAGAAATATGGGAATTGTGGGCATACTCTACCCAGGGTAGATGTATGCTCCAGGATGATGGATTGGAGGCACAAATGCAGCGAAGACCATTTTCCAGCTCCTGGTTCAGCCTTTCACACCGACCGTTAGTCTGTGGATGGTAACCAGAAGAAAGGCGGGATTTAGCTCCAAGAGCGGAGCAGAAATCTCTCCACACCTGGGAGACAAATTGTGGCCCCCGATCTGAGATTATCTCAGTAGGTATGCCATGGAGATGGAAGACGTGGAAAAACAACAGACGAGCAGTTTCAGAAGCAGATGGTAGTTTCTTAAGGGCAATGAGATGACAGGATTTTGAAAATCTGTCGATTATGGTCAGAATGGTTGTCTTATGGTTAGAGATGGGCAGACCAGTGACAAAATCAATGGCAATATGAGACCACGGTCTGCTGGGAATAGAGAGAGGTTGTAGCAGCCCTGAGGGAGGACGGTGAAGGTTCTTGTTCTGGGCACAGTTGGGGCAAGCAGCAACAAAGTCAGCTACGTCTTTGTTAAGGGAAGGCCACCAAAAGTAGCGGCGGAGTAACCCTATGGTTCTGCTGACACCAGGGTGACAAGAGAAACAGGATGAGTGAGCCCACTGGATGACCTGAGAACGAACAGACATAGGGACATAGAGGCGATTGGGAGGACCGCCTCCTGGATCAGGCTCATCTTTAAGAGCCCTTTGGATGAGAGTCTCAAGGTCCCAAGAAAGCCCCCCAACAGTGCAGGAGGGGGGAAGAATGGGTTGGGGAGATTTCGAAGGTTCGTCAGGAGAGCACTGACGTGACAGAGCATCTGCCTTCATATTGCGAGAACCTGGACGGTAGGTAATGTTTAGGTTGAACCTGGAGAAAAATAGAGTCCATCGGTATTGCCTGGGGTTGAGTCGCTTAGCATTTTGAAGGTAAGATAAATTTTTATGATCTGTCCACACAATAACAGGGAGATCAGTTCCCTCTAGCCAGTGCCTCCATTCCTCAAGGGAAAGCTTAATGGCCAAAAGCTCTCGATCACCAATGTTGTAATTTCTCTCCGGAGGTGTAAACCGGCGGGAGAAGAAGGCACAGGGGTGCATCTTCTTGTCACGTTGGGATCTCTGAGAGAGGACAGCTCCAACCCCTGTATCAGAGGCATCCACCTCCAAGATAAACTGCTCTGAGGGGTCTGGGTGGATGAGAATGGGAGTTTGAGTAAACATCTGTTTTAGGTCAGTGAAGGCCTTGTCTGCCTCGGGTGACCAGGAGAAGGTTCTCTTAGTGGAGGTGAGAGCTGTCAGGGGAGCAGCAATCAGACTGAAGTTCCTGATAAACCTCCTGTAAAAATTGGCAAAGCCCAGAAAACGTTGGAGCTGTTTCCTGGAGTCAGGAACCGGCCAGTCCACTACAGCTTGGAGTTTGGCTGTGTCCGTCTTCACCTGTCCACCCTCAAAAACAAAACCAAGAAAGGTTATGGATGGCATGTGAAACTCACATTTCTCTGCTTTCACATACAGATGATTCTCCAAAAGTCTTTGCAAGACCTTTCGGACATGTTCCTGGTGCTCTTTGGGGTCCTTAGAAAAGATCAGAATGTCGTCAATGTAAACAAAGACAAAAATGTTCAGGAAGTCCCTTAGAACATCATTGACTAGGGACTGAAACACAGCTGGGGCGTTGCAAAGCCCAAATGGCATAACGAGGTATTCATAGTGACCAATGTGCGTTTTGAAAGCCGTTTTCCACTCATCACCTTGACGAATTCGTACAAGATGGTACGCTTTGCGAAGATCTAGTTTTGTGAAGATGGTAGCTTGTCGGACTGGTTCGAACGCAGAGGAAATGAGAGGAAGGGAATATTTATTTTTGATGGTGATTTGATTAAGCGCTCTATAATCAATACATGGACGGAGAGTCCCATCTTTCTTCTGTACGAAGAAAAAACCTGCTCCTAGAGGGGAAGACGACAGTCGAATGATGCCAGCATTGACAGAATCAGATATGTATTTTTCCATTGCTTCTCTCTCTGGTCTGGATAGGTTAAATAAACGGCTCGAAGGCAGAGGGGCCCCAGGTAAAAGATTAATGGCACAATCATATGGTCTGTGAGGAGGGAGAGAGAGAGCCAATTCTTTACAGAAAACCCGCTGCATATCGTCATATTCTGAAGGCACATTGGCTAGATCTGGAGGAGTGGGTTCTGGGGGTGGAGAACTGGGTGGAAGAGCTGAATGAAGACACCTATTGAGGCATTTAGGATCCCATGACTCGATGCGAGACTGAGACCAGTTAATGTGTGGGTTGTGCTCCTTGAGCCAAGGGAAGCCCAGAACTATAGGAGAGTTCCTTGTAGGGAAGATAAAAAAAGATATGAGTTCATGGTGATTGCCTGACGTTATGAATGTAATGGGTTTGGTTCGCTGTGTGACTGAATGGAGCGCACTACCATCTAGTGCAGATACTGGAACCGGTGCAGGGAGATCCTCAAAAGGGATCTTGTACTGGTTGATGAGTTCAGGACTAATTAGATTCTGTTCTGAACCAGAGTCAACAAGGGAGAGGACTGGATAAGTCTGATTATTGACACAAACAGTAGATGGGATAGAAGGTTATCTTTTAAGAACTGCTTGCCCGCCAGTACCCCCAGAATTACTGGCGGGCTCTGGCTTTTGGTCGCACAGGGCATTGAGGAATGAAGTGGTCAGGGGATCCACAGTACAAACAGCTGCCTGAGTTAATGCGTCGCTGGCGTTCCTCAGGGGTGAGACGAACGTGACTAATTTGCATTGGTTCCTGAGGTGGAAGGGGAGACGGATTAACAGAAGGTTGTGGCAGAGGAACCTCTGAACGAAATGTTGATTGTGAGGGCTGTGGCTTGAGTCTATTTCTTTCCCGCAATCTATTGTTGATGCGGATAGCTAAGGCAATCAGATCATCCAGAGTGTCTGGTTCATCCCGGCTAGCAAGCTCATCTTTGAGTTTTTCGCATAGGGCGTGAAGGAATGCTCCTTTAAGGGCAGGAGTGTTCCAGCCAGAATCGGCAGCAAGGGTCCGAAATTCGATCACTAATTCAGCTGCAGATCTATTGCCCTGCTTGAGAGTCCAAAGCTTCTTGGCTGCTTCTTCCTCACTAATTTTAGGACTGAATGTCTGTTTGAACAAATCCAAGAAATCTTCATAGGAGCAGTGATAGATATTTTCTTCATCAATGATGGCTTCAGCCCATCTAAGAGCTTTGTCACGTAGTAAACCAATGATATAGGAAATCTTAGAAGCATCATCTGGAAACGACTGAGGGGACCTCCTGAACACTAGGGAGCACTGTAACACAAAACCTCTACACTTACCCAGTTCCCCCGAAAAGGGTTCTGGAGGTGGAGAGGCGGCGTCACGGAAAGCAGCAGGGGGGGCTGAGCCACCAGAGCGGGAGACTGAGAAGGAGAAGCAGAAGCAGAGGATGAGGAAACAGGAAACTTGGCACTCAACTGTTGCACCTGATGAGAGAGCTGAGTAAGCGTCTGCAGAATTGAAGTCTGTTGTTGGGCCATACTAGTGATAGCATTTTCGTGATGCCCGAGAAGAATCCCCTGTTCGGATAAAGCCGTACGTAACGCAGCTGCAGAGTCGGTTTGGACAGATGGTTCTGACATGATTTCAGATCAAGACTCTGGCGCAGCAGCAGTACGTACGACAGGAGAACTGAGTTTATTTGAAGAGTTTTTATTGTTCAGACTGGAAGCAGAGAAAACAGGAAAATCCAGAGCGGTGCCTCACTGCAAAACAGGTTAGGTGATCAGTATGAGTTCCAGCTGATGTTGAGATGAACAGTGAGGCCAGACTTACTTCTCAGGGCTTGGAAACAGGTTGAGGGGGAGCAACAGTGTCCACAGAGAGGGGGGGGATGAAGACCTTGGAGTTACCAGGTTCTTTAGGCGTTGGAGGGTGGACAGGCAGATGAGCTCAGCTTTTGCAGATCTTGAAAGACAGCTCTTGGGGAGGAGTGGAAAGCACCGTTGAGGGAGGAACAGGACCCAGCCTTCAGCAGGAGGAAAACTAAAGAAAAACAGAGACAAGACTGGTAAGTAAGACTATCAGAACAAGTTCAACATAACTTGGATGTCTTGAAGAGGGACCCAGTTACCACTGGTATAGGTAACCATCTGTCGTCTGCCTCAGGGAATCCACTCCTCTAAATACTGCTTGCTTGATTGTGGCTGATGAGTAACAGCTGGGAGCCTCACCTGCCTGGCACACCCTGAAAATGAAGGGGGGAAAACAGAAACAAAAAACTCCAAACCAAAGCAGCTCTGTGAACACAACAGTAGTTTATAACCAGCTTTGGTTTATAAAGGGCTCTGGTTTATTAAGGGCTCTAGTTTATTACAGGCTCTGGTATATAAAGAGCTTTGGTTTCTAAAGGGCGCTGGTTTATAAAGGGCATTGGTTTCTAAAGGGCTTTGATTTATAAAGGGCTCTTTTTTATAAAGGGCTCTGGTTTATAAAGGGCTCTGTGTCATGATGGGCTAAGGACTTGACCCATACGCAGAACACTACTGGAGACTGAGTAAAAGTTTGAACAAAGTTTATTGAGAAACACACACAGAGAATGTAATGACTGGTTCAGGTGCTGGTCCGGGACTGGTTTCAATTCCTTTCTGGAGAGATGAGAATTTGTATAGCTTTGCAGTTTGATTGTATGATGAGAGAGTTGAATCTTTTAATGTACCTGAAGAGGTTCTGACAGATCCTATGAGAGGGGGAACCGGTTGGGTCCAGAGACAGTTGAAGAGGCAGAGAGTTAGGCAGCAGCAGCGTCTAGCTTCGAGCTGGAGAGTTTTTAGACTTGAGTATGTTTCCAAGCTCTTCCTTTGAGAGCTGATGAAGGAATCCAGATTGAGATCTTCAGGTTTGGCTTACTTGGCAGGCAGGCAGGTTCTCAGATTAAGCTCATCCAGAGCTTCAGACGTCGGTGGGTTTTCCTGTGATCAAAGAAGACAGAGGCAGATTAGAAAAGCTTGTTTCTCTCTAGAGTCTACAAGATTTCCTAAATTCTTAGAGGCTCAGGTTCGCTAACCAAACTTGGTCAACACTGCAGCGTCGAAGGAAGGTCTGACTGCTGCTTATGAAGCGTGGTCTTCTGATGAGCTGATGATCCTCAGGTGTGGTGAGGACTCCAGCTCAGGAAGCCCACAGCGCTCTCTGCTGGAGACAGGTGGCAGATCTCCAGATCCCAACAGTACCCCTCTCTCCACGACCGCCTCTTGGCGGTCCAGAAGACGTGGACAGGAGGGACTTCTCATAGTCCTCGATGAGGGATGGATCGAGGATGTAAGAACCAGGAACCCAGGTGCGGTCCTCCGGACTGTAGCCCTCCCAGTCGACGAGGTACTGCCAACCGCGACCTCGCCGACGGGAGTCCACGATCCGGCGGACTGTGTAGGCCGGATGGCCGTCAATGTCCAGGGCGGGTGGAGGGGAGTCGGATGGCGGTCAAAGTGGACTGGTGATGACAGGTTTAATTTGAGAGACGTGGAAGGTGGGGTGGATACGCAGGGATGATGGCAGGTGTAGGCGGACAGCGGATGGATTGATTATTTGAGCAATCTTGAATGGGCCGATGAACCTTGGAGAGTTTTCTGGACATAGACTTTAGTGGAATATCTCTGGTGGATAACCATACCTCTTGCCCAAGGGTATAGTCAGGAGCAGGGCGACGCCTAGAGTCAGCAAACCTTTTGTTATTGGCAGAAGAACGGTTGAGGGTGGAGATGCTTTCATTCCAGGTTTGGTGACAGCGGCGGATTTGGTGGTGAACGGACCTGACTGATATCTCCCTCTCGTCTGCAGGAAAGAGTGGGGGTTGGTAACCCAGAGACACCTGGAAAGGGGACAGACCGGTTGCAGCAGATTTTTGAGTATTATGAGCATATTCGATCCAAGTCAGAAACTGACTCCAGTCAGTAGGATTGTTTGAGGTTAAACAGCGGAGGGTGGACTCGAGTTGCTGGTTCATCCTCTTTGTCTGCTTATTGGTTTGAGGATGATAACCTGAAGTGAGGGAGACCTTGAAATTGAGAGCTGTACAGAAAGATTTCCAGACCTGAGAGATGAACTGGGGACCATCAGAGAGAATTTCCTGGGGTATGCCATGGAGCCGGAAGACGTGTTTAATTAGTAGCTGGGCGGCCTGGAATGCTGTAGGTAGCTTCCTGAGGGGAATCAGATGGCAGGATTTGGAAAAACGGTCAACAATGGTAAGAATAGTGGCCATACCTAGGGATATGGAAAGACCGGTAACAGAATCCACAGCTATGTGGGACCATGGGCGGGTTGGAACAGCTAGAGGACGTAGCAATCCAGAGGGTGGTTGATGGGTGGGTTTGTTTCTGGGGGACAGGCCAGTACATACTCCTTCACGTCCTTATGAAGGGACGGCCACCAAAAACGACGTGTGATCAGAGCAATAGTTCTGCTTACACCAGGATGAGCTGAGAATTTGGATGTGTGCATCCACTGGATGAGGCGGGATCTCACTGAGGAAGGAACATATGTTTTATTTGGAGGACCGTTACCTGGGTCAGGTTCAGAGGCCAGGGCTAAGTTGATGAGATCGGTGATTTCCCAGGAGACGGCTCCAACAGTACACGAAGAGGGAAGAACAGGCTCAGGTGTTTCAGGTCGATCAGAGGAGTGCAGACGAGAGAGAGAATCAGGTTTCACGTTCTTGGAACCGGGTCTGTAAGAGATGATTAGGTTGAAACGGGAGAAAAACAGAGACCATGTGGAGTGACGAGGATTGGATCTTTTGGCTGATTGGAGATATGCCAGGTTCTTGTGATCAGTCCAAACTAATACTGGATGCTCGGTGCCTTCGATCCAGTTTCTCCATTCCTCCAAAGCGAGTTTAATGGCCAGGAGTTCTCTGTCTCCGACATCATAGTTTTGCTCAGCCGGGGAGAGCCTACGTGAAAAAAAGGCACATGGGTGAGTCTTTTGATCAGAATCAGATTGTTGAGAAAGAACTGCTCCAACACCGGAGTCAGATGCATCCACCTCTAGAATGAACTGCTTAGAAGGATCAGGCTGGACCAGGATGGGTGCACTGGAAGAAAGAATCTTAAGTTTCTTAAAGGCTGTGTCCGCCTCAGGTGTCCATTGGAAAGTCTTCTTTACAGAAGTCAGGGCTGTGAGAGGTAGAGCAGTTTGGGTATAATTTCTAATGAATCATCTATAGAAATTAGCAAAACCCAGGAACCTTTGAAGTTGCTTATGATTCTCTGGAGTAGGCCAATCCAGAACAGCTTTTATTTTTTCTTCAGATGGCTTCACCTGCCCGCCTTCAAGCACAAACCCAAGAAATGTAACAGATGGTTGGTGAAATTCACATTTCTCAGCCTTAAAGCTGAAGTCTGTAAGTTTTTAAAAATCACTTTTTTGTCATATTGGCTAAAACTGTCCCTATGCCCAGACAGCAGTACATGTGATATGTAACCTGTGAAAAAAACTGCTGCAATTGGTCCCGCATACTGCCTGTATTTCAATCTGGAAAGAATAATTCGGGACGAGTGAAAACAACCAATCACAGCCAGAGGAGCGTCTGATGGAGTGTCACAGCTCACACACGCTGAATGCCGCCCCCCCCACCGCTTAAGCTGCCGCAGCGCCCGGCTGCCGCAGTCAGGAGGACGCGCGTGGAAGTCATGGCGGACTGACAGCCACCAGCGAAAGACAAACTGCCCTTACTGCCCCTGCTGACAACTGCTTACATGGCAAACTTCGGTCTAACCAGCATCTTATATCTAGCCGCTTGGAGGTGAGTGTTATCGCTCTTACCGGTTCACACTCCATGCCTGGTTTATAAGCAGCAGTCTCTGGTTTATAAAGGGTTCTGGTTGATAAATGGCTCTGGTTTGTAATGGGCTCTGATTTATAACGGGCTTTGGTTTATAAAAGGCTCTGGTTTATAACCGGCTTTGGTTCATAAAGGGCTCTGGTTTATAACGGGTTGTGGTTTATAACCGGCTTTGGTTTATAAAGGGCTCTGGTTTAGAACAGGCTTTGGTTTATAAAGGGCTCTGGTTTATAACAGGCTCTGGTTTGTAACCAGCTTTGGTTTATAACGGGCTCTGGTTTATAAAGGGTTCTGGTTTATAAAGGGTTCTGGTTTATAAAGGGCTCTGGTTTTTAACGGCCTCTGGCATAATCGGCAGGATTTCTAACCCAAATGCAGAAACACACACACAGACGCAGGGGAAAAGTCCAAGAGTTTATTGCATGCAGACAGGGTTCTACCTGGGAGGCAGAGAGGACAAAGCAGGTTAGGTTCAGGTTCAGGTTTAGGTTCAGGTTTACAGGGTCAGACAAGCAGGCTGGCTCAGGCTTGCTAACCATAACAAGTTTAACAATCCAGCTCAGAGTGAAGTTCTCTTCCAGCTTATGTAGGAAAAAACCCTAATGAGCTGATGGGGAACAGCTGCCACGACTGAGCTCAAGCTCCCAGGAAGTATCTATGGCGCCCTCTGGTGGGCAAGCCTCTGGATCCTGACAGAACCCCCCCCTCAAGGGCGGATTCCAGACACCCAAAAAAGAGACCCAGAAAACAACCCACCCAGGGTGGGCAGAGGGGGAATCAGGGATGCAAGGCAGAGTCTCAGGAGACCGGCCGTAGGACCGGAGCTGATGCAGACGCTCTGGAGGCCGGAGTCTCCAAAGCTGCAGGGACCTTGGAGGAGGACGCCACCTCCGCTTCAGCAGGAAGATCCGAGGAGGACGCCGTCTCCGCTTCAGCAGGAAGCTCCGAGGAGGACGCCGTCACCGCTTATGCAGAAAGCACCGAGGAGGACACCGCCTCCGCTTCTGCAGGAAGCTCCGATGAGGACGCCGCCTCCGCTTCTGCTGCTCTGCAACAGGCTCAGACAGGACCGCCCACTGCGGCTCCGAATCAGGAACACAGGAAACCGCCGACTGCGGCTCCAAAACAGGAACTGAGGAGGCCGCCGATTGCGGTTCCGAATCAGGAACACACGAGACCGCAGATTGCGGCTCCGAATCAGGAACACAGGAGACTGCCGATTGTGGCTCCGAATCAGGAACACAGGAGACCGCAGATTGCGGCTCCGAAACAGGAGGAACAGGGGAGACCACCGACTGTGGCTCCAAATCAGGAACAGAGGAGACCACCGACTGTGGCTCCAAATCAGGAACAGAGGAGACCACCGACCGTTGCTCCACATCAGGAACAGAGGAGACCACAGACTGTGGCTCCAATTCAGGAGTCTCTGGAAGACACAGCTCAGGGGTCTCCAGACGGCTCGGAGCGGGCTCAGGGGTCTCCAGATGGCTCAGAGCGGGCCCATGGGTCTTCAGATGGCTCAGAAGTTCCTGCAGGATGCTCATCGTTTCCTCATGAGTCTTGCGTGACTCACGGACCAAATCCTTCAAAGGGAGTGTGTCTACTGGGCTAGTCTGTTGGCCGGATTGTTCTGTCATGATCGGCAAGATTTCTAGCCCAAATGCAGAAACACACACAAAGAGGCAGGGGAAAAGTCCAAGAGTTTATTGGATGAAGACAGGGTTCTACCTGGGAGGCAGAGAGGACAAAGCAGGTTAGGTTCAGCTTCAGGTTTACAGGGCAGACAGGCAGGCTGGCTCAGGCTTGCTAACCAAAACAAGTTTAACAATCCGGCTCAGAGTGAAGTTCTCTTCCAGCTTATGTAGGAAAAAACCCTAATGAGCTGATGGGGATGAGCTGACATGACTGAGCACAAGCTCCCAGGAAGCATATATGGCGCCCTCTGGTAGGCAAGCCTCTGGATCCAGAAAAAAATAAGCTTTTCTCACTGTGAAAAGAGCGTTTTGGCCTCAACCTTCTGATTTGAAGCTTGGAACCAAAAATATCTGCTCAAATCTACTTTATATTGTTAGTTTTCAGCTCTAGATGATTGCCAGAAAAGATCATGGCTGTATCATTAATGGTTTGTCTGTTACAGCTACAGAGGCCAAAATGACCTGATCTCACTGTGAACAGAGCATTTTGGCCTCAACCTTCTGATTTGAAGCTTGGAACCAAAAACATCTGCTCAAATCTACTTTATATTGTTAGTTTTCAGCTCTAGATGATTGCCAGAAAAGATCATGGCTGTATCATTAATGGTTTGTCTGTTACAGCTACAGAGGCCAAAATGACCTTATCTCACTGTGAAAAGAGCGTTTTGGCCTCAACCTTCTGATTTGAAGCTTGGAACCAAAAACATCTGCTCAAATCTACTTTATATTGTTAGTTTTCATCTCTAGATGACTGCCAGAAAAGATCATGGCTGTATCATTAATGGTTTGTCTGTTACAACTACAGAGGCCAAAATGACCTTATCTCACTGTGAAAAGAGCATTTTGGCCTCAACCTTCTGATTTCAAGCTTGGAACCAAAAACATCTGCTCAAATCTACTTTATATTGTTAGTTTTCAGCTCTAGATGATTGCCAGAAAAGATCATGGCTGTATCATTAATGGTTTGTCAGTTACAACTACAGAGGCCAAAATGACCTTATCTCACTGTGAAAAGAGCATTTTGGCCTCAACCTTCTGATTTGAAGCTTGGAACCAAAAACATCTGCTCAAATCTACTTTATATTGTTAGTTTTCAGCTCTAGATGATTGCCAGAAAAGATCATGGCTGTATCATTAATGGTTTGTCTGTTACAACTACAGAGGCCAAAATGACCTTATCTCACTGTGAAAAGAGCATTTTGGCCTCAACCTTCTGATTTGAAGCTTGGAACCAAAAACATCTGCTCAAACCTACTTTATATTGTTAGTTTTCAGCTCTAGATGATTGCCAGAAAAGATCATGGCTGTATCATTAATGGTTTGTCTGTTACAACTACAGAGGCCAAAATGACCTCATCTCACTGTGAAAAGAGCGTTTTGGTCTCAGCCTTCTGATTTGAAGCTTGGAACCGAAAACATCTGTTAAAATCTACTTTATGTTGTTAGTTTTCTGCTCTAGATGATTGCCAGAAAAGGTCATGGCTGTATCATTAATGGTTTGTCTGTTACAACTACAGAGGCCAAAATGACCTTATCTCACTGTGAAAAGAGCAATTTGGCCTCAACCTTCTGTTTTGAAGCTTGGAACCAAAAACATCAGCTCAAATCTACTTTATATTGTTAGTTTTCAGCTCTAGATGATTGCCAGAAAAGATCATGGCTGTATCATTAATGGTTTGTCTGTTACAACTACAGAGGCCAAAATGACCTTATCTCACTGTGAAAAGAGCATTTTTGGCCTCAATCTTCTGATTTGAAGCTTGGAACCAAAAACATCTGCTCAAATCTACTTTATATTGTTAGTTTTCAGCTCTAGATGATTGCCAGAAAAGATCATGGCTGTATCATTAATGGTTTGTCTGTTACAGCTACAGAGGCCAAAATTAGCTTTTCTCACTGTGAAAAGAGCGTTTTGGCCTCAACCTTCTGATTTGAAGCTTGGAACCAAAAACATCTGCTCAAATCTACTTTATATTGTTAGTTTTCAGCTCTAGATGATTGCCAGAAAAGATCATGGCTGTATCATTAATGGTTTGTCTGTTACAACTACAGAGGCCAAAATGACCTTATCTCACTGTGAAAAGAGCATTTTGGCCTCAACCTTCTGATTTGAATCTCGGAACCGAAAACATCTGTTAAAATCTACTTTATGTTGTTAGTTTTCAGCTCTAGATGATTGCCAGAAAGGATCATGGCTGTATCATTAATGGTTTGTCTGTTACAACTACAGAGGCCAAAATGACCTTATCTCACTGTGAAAAGAGCGTTTTGGCCTCAACCTTCTGATTTGAAGCTTGGAACCAAAAACATCAGCTCAAATCTACTTTATATTGTTAGTTTTCAGCTCTAGATGATTGCCAGAAAAGATCATGGCTTTATCATTAATGGTTTGTCTGTTACAACTACAGAGGCCAAAATGACCTTATCTCACTGTGAAAAGAGCGTTTTGGCCTCAACCTTCTGATTTGAAGCTTGGAACCAAAAACATCTGCTCAAATCTACTTTATATTGTTAGTTTTCAGCTCTAGATGATTGCCAGAAAAGATCATGGCTGTATCATTAATGGTTTGTCTGTTACAACTACAGAGGCCAAAATGACCTTATCTCACTGTGAAAAGAGCATTTTGGCCTCAACCTTCTGATTTGAAGCTTGGAACCGAAAACATCTGTTAAAATCTACTTTATGTTGTTAGTTTTCAGCTCTAGATGATTGCCAGAAAAGATCATGGCTGTATCATTAATGGTTTGTCTGTTACAACTACAGAGGCCAAAATGACCTTATCTCACTGTGAAAAGAGCGTTTTGGCCTCAACCTTCTGATTTGAAGCTTGGAACCAAAAACATCTGCTCAAACCTACTTTATATTGTTAGTTTTCAGCTCTAGATGATTGCCAGAAAAGATCATGGCTGTATCATTAATGGTTTGTCTGTTACAACTACAGAGGCCAAAATGACCTCATCTCACTGTGAAAAGAGCGTTTTGGTCTCAACCTTCTGATTTGAAGCTTGGAACCGAAAACATCTGTTAAAATCTACTTTATGTTGTTAGTTTTCTGCTCTAGATGATTGCCAGAAAAGATCATGGCTGTATCATTAATGGTTTGTCTGTTACAACTACAGAGGCCAAAATGACCTTATCTCACTGTGAAAAGAGCGTTTTGGCCTCAACCTTCTGATTTGAAGCTTGGAACCAAAAACATCAGCTCAAATCTACTTTATATTGTTAGTTTTCAGCTCTAGATGATTGCCAGAAAAGATCATGGCTGTATCATTAATGGTTTGTCTGTTACAACTACAGAGGCCAAAATGACCTTATCTCACTGTGAAAAGAGCGTTTTGGCCTCAACCTTCTGATTTGAAGCTTGGAACCAAAAAAATCTGCTCAAATCTACTTTATATTGTTAGTTTTCAGCTCTAGATGATT
>CM060071.1:782426-896426 GCA_030533445.1 Cyprinodon diabolis | reverse complement strand
CCCTTTATAAACCAAAGCCCGTTATAAACCAGAGCCCATTACAAACCAGAGCCCTTTATAAACCAGAACCCTTTATAAACCAGAGCCCGTTATAAACCAGAGCCCTTTATGAACCAGAGCCCATTAAAAACCAGAGCCCTTTATAAACCAGAACCCTTTATATACCAGAGACCATTATAAACCAGAGCACTGTATAAACCAGATCCCTGTATAAACCAAAGCCTGTTATAAACCAAAGCCAGTTATAAACCAGAGCCCGTTATAAACCAAAGCCGGTTATAAACCAGAGCCTCTTATAAACCAGAGCCCTTTATAAACTAAAGCTGGTTATAAACGAGAGCCCGTTATAAACCAGAGCCCTTTATAAACCAGAGCCCTTTGTAAACAAGAGCCCGTTATAAACCAGCACCCTTTATAAACCAAAGCCCTTTAAAAACCAAAGCCCTTTATATACCAGAGCATGTAATAAACCAGGGCCCTTTATAAACCACAGCCCTTTATAAACCAAAGCCGGTTATAAACCAGAGCCTGTTATAAACCAGAGGCCTTTTTCAACCAAAGCCGGTTATAAGCCAAAGGCCGTTAAAAACCAGAGCACTTTATATACCAGAACCCTTTATAAACCAGAGCACGTTATAAACCAGAACCCTTTATAAACCAGAGCCCTTTATAAACCACAGCCCTGTATAAACCAAAGCCAGTTAGAAACCAGAGCCCTTTATGAACCAGAGCCCATTACAAACCAGAGCCCTTTATAAACCAGAACCCTTTATAAACCAGAGCCCGTTATCAACCAGAGCCCTTTATGAACCAGAGCCCTTTATAAACCAGAGCCAGTTATAAACCAGAGCCCGTTATAAACCAGACACCTTTATAAACCAGAGCCCGTTATAAACCAGGACCCTTTATAAGACAGAGCTCTTTATTCACCAGAGCCTGTTATAAACCAGAGCCCTTTATAAACCAGAGCCCTTTATAAACCAAAGCCCTTTATAAACCAGAGCCCTTTGTAAACAAGAGCCCGTTATAAACCAGCACCATTTATAAAGAAAAGCCCTTTATAAACCAAAGACCTTTAAAAACCAAAGCCCTTTATATACCAGAGCCTGTAATAAACCAAGGCCCTTTATAAACCAGATCCCTTTATAAACCAAAGCCTGTTATAAACCAGAGCCCTTTATAAACGAGAGCCCTTATCAAACCAAAGCCGGTTATTAACCAGAGCCCTTTATAAACCAGAGCCTGTTATAAACCATATCCCTTTATGAACCAGAGCCCATTAAAAACCAGAGCCCTTTATAAACCAGAACCCTTTATAAACCAGAGACAATTATAAACCAGAGCACTTTATAAAGCAGAACCCTGTATAAACCAAAGCCTGTTATAAACCAAAGCCAGTTATAAACCAGAGCCCGTTATAAACCAAAGCCTGTTATAAACCAAAGCCAGTTATAAACCAGAGCCCGTTATAAACCAAAGACGGTTATAAGCCAGAGCTCGTTTTAAACCAAAGCCGGTTATAAACCAGAGCCCTTTATAAGAAAGAGCCCTTTATAAATCAAAGCCATTTAGAAACCAATGCCCTTTATATACCAGAGCCTGTAATAAACCATAGCCCTTTATAAACCTGAGGCCTTTATAAACCAAAGCCGGTTATAAACCAGAGCCCGTTTTTGCAATGTTCCTCAGATGAAAGAAGGAAATTCTAGAAACCTCTTTGATATGGGATTTAAATGACAGGTCCGGATCAAAAATAACACCAAGATTTTTTACTTTATTATCTAAAATCAGTTTAATCCCATCCAAATGAATTGACTGGCTAATCAGCTTCTTTTTCAGAGACTCTGGTCCAAAGACTATAACTTCTGTTTTGTCTGCATTCAGAAAGAGAAAGTTAAGAGTCATCCAGGTTTTTATGTCTTCAAGACATGCCTGTAATTTATGTAATGGGTTAGCTTCAGCTGGATTTATAGACAGATATAGCTGGGTATCATCAGCATAACATTGAAAATTAATCCCATGCTGTCTAATAATTCTACCAATTTGGAGCTTGTATAAAGTAAAGAGAATTGGTCCTAGCACTGATCCCTGTGGTACTCCACAGGTAACCTTTTTGATTATGTTGAAGATCTATCATTAACATGAACAAACTGAATTCGATCAGATAGATAAGATTTAAACCAGTCTAGTGCTGTTCCTTTAATTCCAACAAAATATTCAAGTCTTTCTAAAAGAATATTATGGTCAACTGTATCAAATGCAACACTAAGATCCAACAGGACGAGCACAGATACAAGTCCATTATCTGAGGCCATGAGAATATCATTAGTGACTTTCACCAGAGCTGTCTCAGTGCTAGGATGAGCTCTAAAGCCAGACTGAAACTCTTCAAAAAGTCAATTATGGTGTAAGTGATCGCAAACTTGTTTGGCAACTACTTTCTCAAGAATTTTGGATAAGAAAGGAAGATTGGATATACGTAGGTCTATAATTAACCAAGTCATCTGGGTCAAGAGACGGTTTCTTAAGCAGAGGTTTAATTACAGCAACCTTAAAAGCTTTAGGTACATATCCCTGTAACAGAGATAGATTAATCACATCTAAAATGGAGGAGGAGATCACAGGGAATACCTCCTTAAATAACCAGGTTGTAACTGGATCTAACATACAAGTTGAAGGCTTAGATGAAGACAATAATAAACCAGAGCCCTTTAGGAACCAGAGCCCATTAAAAACCAGAGCCCTTTATAAACCAAAGCCCGTTATAAACCAGAGCCCATTATAAACCAAAGCCGGTTATAAACCAGAGCCTGTTATAAACCAGAGCCCTTTATAAACCAAGGCTGGTTATAAACCAGAGCCCGTTATAAACTAGAGCTCTTTATAAACCAAAGCCGGTTATAAACCGGAGCCCGTTATAAACCAAAAACGGTTATAAACCAGAACCTGTTATAAACCAGAGCCCTTTATAAATCAAAGCCGGTAATAAACCAGAGCCCGTTTTTGCAATGTTCCTCAGATGAAAGAAGGAAATTCTAGAAACCTCTTTGATATGGGATTTAAATGACAGGTCCGGATCAAAAATAACACCAAGATTTTTTACTTTATTATCTGAAATCAGTTTAATCCCATCCAAATGAATTGACTGGCTAATCAGCTTCTTTTTCAGAGACTCCGGTCCAAAGACTATAACTTCTGTTTTGTCTGCATTCAGAAAGAGAAAGTTAAGAGTCATCCAGGTTTTTATGTCTTCAAGACATGCATGTAATTTATGTAATGGGTTAGCTTCAGCTGGATTTATAGACAGATATAGCTGGGTATCATCAGCATAACATTGAAAATTAATCCCATGCTGTCTAATAATTCTACCAATTGGGAGCTTGTATAAAGTAAAGAGAATTGGTCCTAGCACTGATCCCTGTGGTACTCCACAGGTAACCTTTTTGATTATGTTGAAGATCTATCATTAACATGAACAAACTGAATTCGATCAGATAGATAAGATTTAAACCAGTCTAGTGCTGTTCCTTTAATTCCAACAAAATATTCAAGTCTTTCTAAAAGAATATTATGGTCAACTGTATCAAATGCAACACTAAGATCCAACAGGACGAGCACAGATACAAGTCCATTATCTGAGGCCATGAGAATATCATTAGTGACTTTCACCAGAGCTGTCTCAGTGCTAGGATGAGCTCTAAAGCCAGACTGAAACTCTTCAAAAAGTCAATTATGGTGTAAGTGATCGCAAACTTGTTTGGCAACTACTTTCTCAAGAATTTTGGATAAGAAAGGAAGATTAGATATATGTAGGTCTATAATTAACCAAGTCATCTGGGTCAAGAGACGGTTTCTTAAGCAGAGGTTTAATTACAGCAACCTTAAAAGCTTTAGGTACATATCCCTGTAACAGAGATAGATTAATCACATCTAAAATGGAGGAGGAGATCAAAGGGAATACCTCCTTAAATAACCAGGTTGTAACTGGATCTAACATACAAGTTGAAGGCTTAGATGAAGACAATAATAAACCAGAGCCCTTTAGGAACCAGAGCCCATTAAAAACCAGAGCCCTTTATAAACCAAAGCCTGTTATAAACCAGAGCCCATTACAAACCAGAGCCCTTTATAAACCAGAACCCTTTATAAACCAGAGCCTGTTATAAACCAGAGCCCTTTGTGAACCAGAGCCCATTACAAACCAGAGCCCTTTATAAACCAGAACCCTTTATAAACCAGAGCCCGTTATAAACCAGAGCCCTTTATAAACCAAAGCCAGTTATAAACCAGAGCCCGTTATAAACCAGACACATTTATAAACCAGAGCCCGTTATAAACCAGAGCCCATTATAAACCAGAGCCCTTTATAAGCCAGAGCTCTTTATTCACCAGAGCCTGTTATAAACCAGAGCCCTTTATAAACCAGAGCCCTTTATAAACCAAGGCCGGTTATAAACCAGAGCCTGTTAAAAACCAGAGCACTTTATATACCAGAACCCTTTATAAACCAGAGCACATTATAAACCAGAGCCCTTTATAAACCAGAGCCCTTTATAAACCACAGCCATGTATAAACCAAAGCCGGTTACAAACCAGAGCCCGTTATAAACCATAGTCCTTTATAAACCAGAGCCCTTTATAAACCAAAGCCGGTTATAAACCAGAGCCCATTATAAACCAAAGCCGGTTATTAACCAGAGCCTGTTATAAACCAGAGCCCTTTATAAACCAAGGCCGGTTATAAACCAGAGCCCGTTATAAACCAGAGCTCTTTATAAACCAAAGCCGGTTATAAACCGGAGCCCGTTATAAACCAAAAACGGTTATAAACCAGAGCCTGTTATAAACCAGAGCCCTTTATAAGCCAAAGCCGGTTATAAACCAGAACCTGTTATAAACCAGAGCCCTTTATAAACCAGAGCCCTTTATAAATCAAAGCCGGTTATAAACCAGATCCCTTCATAAACCAAAGCCCTTTTTAAACCAGAGCCGGTTATAAACCAAAGCCGGTTATAAACCAGAGCCTGTTATAAACCAGAGCCATTTATAAACCAGAGCCCATTAAAAACCAAAGCCCTTTATAAACCAAAGCCCGTTATAAACCAGAGCCCATTAAAAACCAGAGCCCGTTATAAACCAGAGCCCTTGATGAACCAGAGCCCTTTATAAACCAAAGCCAGTTATGAACCAGAGCCCGTTATAAACCAGACACCTTTATAAACCAGAGCCTGTTATAAACCAGAGCCCTTTATAAACCACAGCTCTTTATTCACCAGAGCCTGTAATAAACCAGAGCCTGTTACAAACCAGATGCTTTTTAAACCAAAGCCCGTTATAAGCCAGAGGCCGTTTAAAACCCGAGCCTTTTATAAACAAGAACCCTTTATAAACCAGAGCCGTTATAAACCAGAGCCCTTTATAAACCAAAGCCCTTTATAAACCAGAGCCCTTTGTAAACAAGAGCCCTTTATAAACCAGCGCCATGTATAAACCATAGCCCTTTAGAAACCAAAGCCCTTTATATACCAGAGCCTGTAATAAACAAGAGCCCTTTATAAACCAGAGCCCTTTATAAACCAAAGCCGGTTATAAACCAGAGCCTGTTATAAACCAGAGGCCTTTTTAAACCAAAGCCGGTTATAAGCCAAAGTCCGTTAAAAACCAGAGCACTTTATATACCAGAACCCTTTATAAACCAGAGCACGTTATAAACCAGAGCCTGTTATAAACCAGAAGCCTTTTTAAACCAAAGCCTGTTATAAGCCAGAGGCCATTAAAAACCAGAGCACTTTATATACCAGAACCCTTTATAAACCAGAGCCCGTTATAAACCAGAGCCCTATATAAACCAAAGCCGGTTATAAACCAGAGCCTGTTATAAACCAGAGCCCTTTTTAAACCAGAGCCGGTTATAAACCAAAGCCAATTATAAACCACAGCCTGTTATAAACCAGAGCCCTTTATGAACCAGAGCCCATTAAAAACAAGAGCCCTTTATAAACCAAAGCCCGTTATAAACCAGAGCCCATTACAAACCAGAGCCATTTATAAACCAGAACCCTTTATAAACCAGAGCCCGTTATAAACCAGAGCCCGTTATGAACCAGAGCCCTTTATAAACCAAAACCAGTTATAAACCAGAGCCCGTTATAAACAAGACACCTTTATAAACCAGAGCCCGTTATAAACCAGAGCCCTTTATAAACCACAGCTCTTTATTCACCAGAGCCTGTAATAAACCAGAGCCCTTTATAAACCAAGGCCGGTTATAAACAAGAATCCGTTATAAACCAGAGCTCTTTATAAATCAGAAACTTTTATAAACCAGAGCCTGTTATAAACCAGAGCGCTTTATGAACCAGAGCCCTTTATAAACCAGAGCCCGTTATAAACCAGAGCCCTTTATGAACCAGAGCCTTTTATAAGCCAGAGCTCTTTATTCACCAGAGCTTGTTATAAACCAGAGCCCTTTATAAACCAGAGCCCTTTATAAACCAAGGCCGGTTATAAACCAGAGCCCGTTAAAAACCAGAGCACTTTATATACCAGAACCCTTTATAAACCAGAGCACATTATAAACCAGAGCCCTTTATAAACCAGAGCCCTTTATAAACCACAGCCATGTATAAACCAAAGCCGGTTACAAACCAGAGCCCGTTATAAACCATAGCCCTTTATAAACCAGAGCCCTTTATAAACCAAAGCCGGTTATCAACCAGAGCCTGTTATACACCAGAGCCCTTTATAAACCAGAGCCCTTTATAAACCACAGCCATGTATAAACCAAAGCCGGTTACAAACCAGAGCCCGTTATAAACCATAGCCCTTTATAAACCAGAGCCCTTTATAAACCAAAGCCGGTTATTAACCAGAGCCTGTTATAAACCAGAGCTCTTTATAAACCAAAGCCGGTTATAAACCAGAGCCCGTTATAAACCAAAAACAGTTATAAACCAGAGCCTGTTATAAACCAGAGCCCTTTATAAACCAACGCCGGTTATAAACCAGAACCTGTTATAAACCAGAGCCCTTTATAAACCAAGGCCGGTTATAAACCAGAGCCCGTTATAAACCAGAGCTCTTTATAAACCAAAGCCGGTTATAAACCGGAGCCCGTTATAAACCAAAAACGGTTATAAACCAGAGCCTGTTATAAACCAGAGCCCTTTATAAACCAAAGCCGGTTATAAACCAGAGCCCATTATAAACCAAAGCCGGTTATTAACCAGAGCCTGTTATAAACCAGAGCCCTTTATAAACCAAGGCCGGTTATAAACCAGAGCCTGTTATAAACCAGAGCTCTTTATAAACCAATGCCGGTTATAAACCGGAGGGCGTTATAAACCAAAGCCGGTTATAAACCAGAGCCTGTTATAAACCAGAGCCCTTTATAAACCAAAGCCGGTTATAAACCAGAGCCCTTTATAAACCAAAGCCGGTTATAAACCAGAGCCTGTTATAAACCAGAGGCCTTTTTAAACCAAAGCCGGTTATAAGCCAAAGTCCGTTAAAAACCAGAGCACTTTATATACCAGAACCCTTTATAAACCAGAGCATGTTATAAACCAGAGCCTGTTATAAACCAGAGGCCTTTTTAAACCAAAGCCTGTTATAAGCCAGAGGCCATTAAAAACCAGAGCACTTTATATACCAGAACCCTTTATAAACCAGAGCACGTTATAAACCAGAGCCCTTTTTAAACCAGAGCCATTTAATAACCACATCTGGTTATAAACCAGAGCCCTTTATAAACCAGAGCCCTTTATAAACCAGAGCCCTTTATAAATCAAAGCCGGTTATAAACCAGATCCCTTCATAAACCAAAGCCCTTTTTAAACCAGAGCCGGTTATAAACCAAAGCCAGTTATAAACCACAGCCTGTTATAAACCAGAGCCCTTTATGAACCAGAGCCCATTAAAAACCAGAGCCCTTTATAAACCAAAGGCCGTTATAAACCAGAGCCCATTACAAACCAGAGCCCTTTATAAACCAGAACCCTTTATAAACCAGAGCCCGTTATAAACCAGAGCCCGTTATGAACCAGAGCCCTTTATAAACCAAAGCCAGTTATAAACCAGAGCCCGTTATAAACAAGACACCTTTATAAACCAGAGCCCGTTATAAACAAGAACCCTTTATAAACCAGAGCCCGTTATAAACCAGAGCCCTTTATAAACCACAGCTCTTTATTCACCAGAGCCTGTAATAAACCAGAACCCTTTATAAACCAAGGCCGGTTATAAACCAGAATCCGTTATAAACCAGAGCTCTTTATAAATCAGAACCTTTTATAAACCAGAGCCCGTTATAAACCAGAGCGCTTTATGAACCAGAGCCCTTTATAAACCAGAGCCCGTTATAAACCAGAGCCCTTTATGAACCAGAGCCTTTTATAAGCCAGAGCTCTTTATTCACCAGAGCCTGTTATAAACCAGAGCCCTTTATAAACCAAGGCCGGTTATAAACCAGAGCCCGTTAAAAACCAGAGCACTTTATATACCAGAACCCTTTATAAACCAGAGCACATTATAAACTAGAGCCCTTTATAAACCAGAGCCCTTTATAAACCACAGCCATGTATAAACCAAAGCCGGTTACAAACCAGAGCCCGTTATAAACCATAGCCCTTAATAAACCAGAGCCCTTTATAAACCAAAGCCGGTTATAAACCAGAGCCCATTATAAACCAAAGCCGGTTATTAACCAGAGCCTGTTATAAACCAGAGTCCTTTATAAACCAAGGCCGGTTATAAACCAGAGCCCGTTATAAACCAGAGCTCTTTATAAACCAAAGCCGGTTATAAACCGGAGCCTGTTATAAACCAAAAACGGTTATAAACCAGAGCCTGTTATAAACCAGAGCCCTTTATAAACCACAGCCGGTTATAAACCAAAACCTGTTATAAACCAGAGCCCTTTATAAACCAAGGCCGGTTATAAATCAGAGCCCGTTAAAAACCAGAGCTCTTTATAAACCAAAGCCGGTTATAAACCGGAGCCCGTAATAAACCAAAAACGGTTATAAACCAGAGCGTGTTATAAACCAGAGCCCTTTATAAACCAAAGCCGGTTATAAACCAGAGCCCTTTATAAACCACAGCTCTTTATTCACCAGAGCCTGTAATAAACCAGAGCCTGTTACAAACCAGATGCTTTTTAAACCAAAGCCCGTTATAAGCCAGAGCTCTTTATAAACCAAAGCCGGTTATAAACCGGAGCCCGTTATAAACCAAAAACGGTTATAAACCAGAGCCTATTATAAACCAGAGCCCTTTATAAACCAAAGCTGGTTATAAACCAGAACCTGGTATAAACCAGAGCCCTTTATAAACCAGAGCCCTTTATAAATCAAAGCCGGTTATAAACCAGATCCCTTCATAAACCAAAGCCCTTTTTAAACCAGAGCCAGTTATAAAACAAAGCCGGTTATAAACCAGAGCCTGTTATAAACCAGAGCCCTTTATAAACCAGAGCCCATTAAAAACCAGAGCCCTTTATAAACCAAAGCCCGTTATAAACCAGAGCCCATTAAAAACCAGAGCCCTTGATGAACCAGAGACCTTTATAAACCAAAGCCAGTTATGAACCAGAGCCCGTTATAAACCAGACACCTTTATAAACCAGAGCCCGTTATAAACCAGAGCCCTTTATAAACCACAGCTCTTTATTCACCAGAGCCTGTAATAAACCAGAGCCTGTTACAAACCAGATGCTTTTTAAACCAAAGCCCATTATAAGCCAGAGGCCGTTTAAAACCCGAGCCCTTTATAAACAAGAACCCTTTATAAACCAGAGCCGTTATAAACCAGAGCCCTTTATAAACCAAAGCCCTTTATAAACCAGAGCCCTTTGTAAACAAGAGCCCTTTATAAACCAGCGCCATGTATAAACCATAGCCCTTTAGAAACCAAAGCCCTTTATATACCAGAGCCTGTAATAAACGAGAGCCCTTTATAAACCAGAGCCCTTTATAAACCAAAGCCGGTTATAAACCAGAGCCTGTTATAAACCAGAGGCCTTTTTAAACCAAAGCTGGTAATAAGCCAAAGTTTGTTAAAAACCAGAGCACTTTATATACCAGAACCCTTTATAAACCAGAGCATGTTATAAACCAGAGCCTGTTATAAACCAGAGGCCTTTTTAAACCAAAGCCTGTTAAAAGCCAGAGGCCATTAAAAACCAGAGCACTTTATATACCAGAACCCTTTATAAACCAGAGCACGTTATAAACCAGAGCCCTTTAATAACCACAGCCGGTTATAAACCAGAGCCCGTTATAAACCAGAGCCCTATATAAACCAAAGCCGGTTATAAACCAGAGCTTGTTATAAACCAGAGCCCTTTATAAACCAGAGCCCTTTATAAATCAAGGCCGGTTATAAACCAGATCCCTTCATAAACCAAAGCCCTTTTTAAACCAGAGCCGGTTATAAACCAAAGCCGGTTATAAACCACAGCCTGTTATAAACCACAGCCCTTTATGAACCAGAGCCCATTAAAAACCAGAGCCCTTTATAAACCAAAGCCCGTTATAAACCAGAGCCCATTACAAACCAGAGCCCTTTATAAACCAGAGCCCGTTATAAACCAGAGCCCGTTATGAACCAGAGCCCTTTATAAACCAAAGCCAGTTATAAACCAGAGCCCGTTATAAACAAGACACCTTTATAAACCAGAGCCCGTTATAAACCAGAGCCCTTTATAAACCACAGCTCTTTATTCACCAGAGCCTGTAATAAACCAGAGCCCTTTATAAACCAAGGCCGGTTATAAACCAGAATCCGTTATAAACCAGAGCTCTTTATAAATCAGAGCCCTTTATAAACCAAAGCCCGTTATGAACCAGAGCCCTTTATAAACCAAAGCCAGTTATAAACCAGAGCCCGTTATAAAACCAGACACCTTTATAAACCAGAGCCCATTATAAACCAGAGCCCTTTATAAACCAGAGCTCTTTATTCACCAGAGCCTGTAATAAACCAGAGCCCTTTATAAACCAGAGCCCTTTATAAACCAAGGCCGGTTATAAACCAGAGCCCGTTAAAAACCAGAGCACTTTATATACCAGAACCCTTTATAAACCAGAGCACGTTATAAACCAGAGCCCTTTATAAACCACAGCCCTTTATAAACCACAGCCCTGTATAAACCAAAGCCGGATACAAACCAGAGCCCGTTATAAACCATAGCCCTTTATAAACCAGAGCCCTTTATAAACCAAAGCCGGTTATAAACCACAGCCCGTTATAAACCAAAGCCGGTTATAAACCAGAGCCAGTTATAAACCAGAGCCCTTTATAAACCAAAGCCGGTTATAAACCAGAGCCCTTTATAAACCAGACCCCTATATAAACCAAAGCCGGTTATAAACCAGAGCCTGTTATAAACCAAAGCCCGTTATAAACCAGAGCCCATGACAAACCAGAGCCCTTTATAAACCAGAACCTTTTATAAACCAGAGCCCGTTATAAACCAGAGCCCTTTATGAACCAGAGCCCTTTATATACAAAAGCCAGTTATAAACCAGAGCCCGTTATAAACCAGACACTTTTATAAACCAGAGCCCATTATAAACCAGAGCCCTTTATAAACCGGAGCTCTTTATTCACCAGAGCCTGTAATAAACCAGAGCCCTTTATAAACCAGGGCCCTTTATAAACCAAGGCCGGTTATAAACCAGAGCCCGTTAAAAACCAGAGCACTTTATATACCAGAACCCTTTATAAACCAGAGCACGTTATAAAACAGAGCCCTTTATAAACCAGAGCCCTTTATAAACCACAGCCATGTATAAACCAAAGCCGGTTACAAACCAGAGCCCGTTATAAACCATAGCCCTTTATAAACCAGAGCCCTTTATAAACCAAAGCCGGTTATAAACCAGAGCCCATTATAATCCAAAGCCGGTTATAAACCAGAGCCTGTTATAAACCAGAGCCCTTTATAAACCAAAGCCGGTTATAAACCAGAGCCCGTTATAAACCAGAGCCCTATATAATCCAAAGCCGGTTATAAACCAGAGCCTGTTATAAACCAGAGCCCTTTATAAACAAGAGCCCTTTATAAATCAAAGCCGGTTATACACCAGATCCCTTCATAAACCAAAGCCCTTTTTAAACCAGAGCCGGTTATAAATCAGAGCCCTTTATAAATAAAGAGCCCGTTATAAACCAGAGCCTGTTATAAACCAGAGCCCTTTATAAACAAGAGCCCGTTATAAACCAGAGCCCTTTATAAACCAGAGCCTGTTATAAACCAGAGCCCTTTGTGAACCAGAGCCCATTAAAAACCAGAGCCCTTTATAAACCAAAGCCCGTTATAAACCACAGCCCATTATAAACCAGAGCCCGTTATAAACCAGAGCCCTTTATAAACCAAAGCCAGTTATAAACCAGAGCCCGTTATAAACCAGACACCTTTATAAACCAGAGCCCGTTATAAACCAGAGCCCGTTATAAACCAGAGCCCTTTATAAGCCAGAGCTCTTTATTCACCAGAGCCTGTTATAAACCAGAGCCCTTTATAAACCAGAGCCCTTTATAAACCAAGGCCGGTTATAAACCAGAGCCCGATAAAAACCAGAGCACTTTATATACCAGAACCCTTTATAAACCAGAGCCCTTTATAAACCAGAGCCCTTTATAAGCCAGAGCCCTTTATAAACAACAGCCATGTATAAACCAAAGCCGGTTATAAACCAGAGCCCGTTATAAACCATAGCCCTTTATAAACCAGAGCCCTTTATAAACCAAAGCCGGTTATAAACCAGAGCCCATTATAAACCAAAGCCGGTTATAAACCAGAGCCTGTTATAAACCAGAGCCCTTTATAAACCAAGGCCGGTTATAAACCAGAGCCCGTTACAAAACTAAAAACGGTTATAAACCAGAACCTGTTATAAACCAGAGCCCTTTATAAACCAGAGCCCTTTATAAATCAAAGCCGGTTATAAACCAGATCCCTTCATAAACCAAAGCCCTTTTTAAATCAGAGCCGGTTATAAACCAAAGCCGGTTATAAACCAGAGCCCGTTATAAACCAGAGCCCTATATAAACCAAAGCCGGTTATAAACCAGAGCCCTTTATAAACCAGAGCCCATTAAAAACCAGAGCCCTTTATAAACCAAAGCCCGTTATAAACCAGTGCCCATTACAAACCAGAGCCTGTTATAAACCAGAGCCCTTGATGAACCAGAGCCCTTTATAAACCAAAGCCAGTTATGAACCAGAGCCCGTTATAAACCAGACACCTTTATAAACCAGAGCCCGTTATAAACCAGAGCCCGTTATAAACAAGAGCCCGTTATGAACCAGAGCCCTTTATAAACCAAAGCCAGTTATAAACCAGAGCCCGTTATAAACAAGACACCTTTATAAACCAGAGCCCGTTATAAACCAGAGCCCTTTATAAACCAAAGCTCTTTATTCACCAGAGCCTGTAATAAACCAGAGCCCATTACAAACCAGAGGCCTTTATAAACCAGAACCTTTTATAAACCAGAGCCCGTTATAAACCAGAGCCCTTTATGAACCAGAGCCCTTTATAAACCAAAGCCAGTTATAAACCAGAGCCCGTTATAAACCAGACACCTTTATAAACCAGAGCCCATTATAAACCAGAGCCCTTTATAAACCAGAGCTCTTTATTCACCAGAGCCTGTAATAAACCAGAGCCCTTGATAAACCAGAGCCCTTTATAAACCAAGGCCGGTTATAAACCAGAACCCGTTAAAAACCAGAGCACTTTATATAACAGAACCCTTTATAAACCAGAAAACGTTATAAACTAGAGCCCTTTATAAACCACAGCTTTTTATAAACCATAGCCCTTTATAAACCAGAGCCCTTTATAAACCGAAGCCGGTTATAAACCAGAGCCCGTTATAAACCAAAGCCGGTTATAAACCAGAGCCAGTTATAAACCAGAGCCCTTTATAAACCAAAGCCGGTTATAAACCAGAGCCTGTTATAAACCAGAGCCCTTTATAAACCAGAGCCCTATATAAACCAAAGCCGGTTATAAACCAGAGTCTGTTATAAACCAAAGCCCGTTATAAACCAGAGCCCATTACAAACCAGAGCCCTTTATAAACCAGAACCTTTTATAAACCAGAGCCCGTTATAAACCAGAGCGCTTTATGAACCAGAGCCCTTTATAAACCAAAGCCAGTTATAAACCAGAGCCCGTTATAAACCAGACACCTTTATAAACCAGAGCCCATTATAAACCAGAGCCCTTTATAAACCAGAGCTCTTTATTCACCAGAGCCTGTAATAAACCAGAGCCCTTTATAAACCAGAGCCCTTTATAAACCAAAGCCGGTTATAAACCAGAGCCTGTTATAAACCAGAGCCCTTTATAAACTAAAGCCGGTTATAAACCAGAGCCCGTTACAAACCAGAGCCCTATATAAACCAAAGCCGATTATAAACCAGAGCCTGTTATAAACCAGAGCCCTTTATAAACAAGAGCCCTTTATAAATCAAAGCCGGTTATAAACCAGATCCCTTCATAAACCAAAGCCCTTTTTAAACCAGAGCCGGTTATAAACCGAAGCCGGTTATAAATCAGAGCCTGTTATAAACCAGAGCCCTTTATGAACCAGAGCCCATTAAAATCCAGAGCCCTTTATAAACCAAAGCCCGTTATAAACCAGAGCCCTTTATAAACCACAGCTCTTTATTCACCAGATACTTTTTATAAACCAGAGCCCTTTATAAACCAGAGCCCTTTATAAACCAAGGCCGGTTATAAACCAGAATCCGTTATAAACCAGAGCTTTTTATAAATCAAAGCCGGTTATAAACCAGAGCCTGTTATAAACCAAAGCCGGTTATAAACCAGAGCCTGTAATAAACCAGAGCCTGTTACAAACCAGATGCTTTTTAAACCAAAGCCCATTATAAGCCAGAGGCCGTTTAAAACCCGAGCCCTTTATAAACAAGAACCCTTTATAAACCAGAGCCGTTATAAAACAGAGCCCTTTATAAACCAAAGCCCTTTATAAACCAGAGCCCTTTGTAAACAAGAGCCCTTTATAAACCAGTGCCATGTATAAACCATAGCCCTTTAGAAACCAAAGCCCTTTATATACCAGAGCCTGTAATAAACGAGAGCCCTTTATAAACCAGAGCCCTTTTATAAACCAAAGCCGGTTATAAACCAGAGCCTGTTATAAACCAGAGGCCTTTTTAAACCAAAGCCGGTTATAAGCCAAAGTCTGTTAAAAACCAGAGCACTTTATATACCAGAACCCTTTATAAACCAGAGCACGTTATAAACCAGAGCCTGTTATAAACCAGAAGCCTTTTTAAACCAAAGCCTGTTATAAGCCAGAGGCCATTAAAAACCATAGCACTTTATATACCAGAACCCTTTATAAACCAGAGTACGTTATAAACCAGAGCCATTTTCAAACCAGAGCCCTTTAATAACCACAGCCGGTTATAAACCAGAGCCCGTTATAAACCAGAGCCCTATATAAACCAAAGCCGGTTATAAACCAGAGCCTGTTATAAACCAGAGCCCATTAAAAACCAGAGCCCTTTATAAACCAAAGCCCGTTATAAACCAGAGCCCATTACAAACCAGAGCCCTTTATAAACCAGAACCCTTTATAAACCAGAGCCCGTTATAAACCAGAGCCTGTTATAAACCACAGCCCTTTATAAACCAAAGCCGGTTATAAACCATAGCCCATTATAAACCAGAGCCCTTAATAAAACAAAGCCGGTTATAAACCAGATCCCGTTATAAACCAGAGCCCGTTATAACCCAAAGCCTGTTATTAACCAGAGCCAATTATAAACCAGAGCCCTTTATAAACCAAAGCCCTTTTTAAACCAGAGCCGGTTATAAACCGGGGCCCTTTATAAACCAGAACCCTTTATAAACCAGAGCCCTTTATAAATCAAAGCCGGTTATAAACCATAGCCCGTTATAAACCAGAACCCCTTATAAACCAAAGCCGGTTATAAACCAGAGCCCGTTATAAATTAAAACCGGTTGTAAACCAGAGTCTGTTATAAACCACAGCCCTTTATAAACCAAAGCCGGTTATAAACCATAGCCCATTATAAACCAGAGCCCTTAATAAAACAAAGCCCGTTATAAACCAGAGCCCTTTATAAACCACAGCTCTTTATTCACCAGATACTTTTTTTAAACCAGAGCCGGTTATAAACCGGGGCCCTTTATAAACCAGAACCCTTTATAAACCAAAGCCAGTTGTAAACCAGAGCCTGTTATAAACCAGAGGCCTTTTTAAACCAAAGCCGGTTATAAATCAGAGCCCGTTATAAACCAAATCCGGTTATAAACCAGAGCCTGTTATAAACCACAGCCCTTTATAAACCAAAGCCGGTTATAAACCATAGCCCATTATAAACCAGAGCCCTTAATAAAACAAAGCCGGTTATAAACCAGATCCAGTTATAAACCAGAGCCCGTTATAAACCAAAGCCTGTTATAAACCAGAGCCAATTATAAACCAGAGCCCTTTATAAACCAAAGCCCCTTTTAAACCAGAGCCGGTTATAAACCGGGGCCCTTTATAAACCAGAGCCCTATATAAACCAAAGCCGGTTATAAACTAGAGCCTGTTATAAACCAGAGCCCGTTATAAACCAAAGCCGGTTATAAACCAGAGCCCGTTATAAACCAGAGCCCTATATAAACAAAAGCCGATTATAAACCAGAGCCTGTTATAAACCAGAGCCCTTTATAAACAAGAGCCCTTTATAAATCAAAGCCGGTTATAAACCAGATCCCTTCATAAACCAAAGCCCTTTTTAAACCAGAGCCGGTTATAAACCGAAGCCGGTTATAAATCAGAGCCTGTTATAAACCAGAGCCCTTTATGAACCAGAGCCCATTAAAATCCAGAGCCCTTTATAAACCAAAGCCCGTTATAAACCAGAGCCCTTTATAAACCACAGCTCTTTATTCACCAGATACTTTTTATAAACCAGAGCCCTTTATAAACCAGAGCCCTTTATAAACCAAGGCCGGTTATAAACCAGAAACCGTTATAAACCAGAGCTCTTTATAAATCAAAGCCGGTTATAAACCAGAGCCTGTTATAAACCAAAGCCGGTTATAAACCAGAGCCTGTTATAAACCAGAGCCCTTTATAAACCAAAGCCGGTTATAAACCAGAGCCCGTTATAAACCAGAGCCCTTTATAAACCAAAGCCCTTTTTAAACCAGAGCCAGTTATAAACCAAAGCCGGTTATAAACCAGAGCCTGTTATAAACCAGAGCCCTTTATATACCAGAGCCCATTAAAAACCAGAGCCCTTTATAAACCAAAGCCCGTTATAAACCAGAGCCCATTAAAAACCAGAGCCCGTTATAAACCAGAGCCCTTGATGAACCAGAGCCCTTTATAAAACAAAGCCAGTTATGAACCAGAGCCCGTTATAAACCAGACACCTTTATAAACCAGAGCCCGTTATAAACCAGAGCCCTTTATAAACCACAGCTCTTTATTCACCAGAACCTGTAATAAACCAGAGCCTGTTACAAACCAGATGCTTTTTAAACCAAAGCCCGTTATAAGCCAGAGCTCTTTATGAACCAAAGCCGGTTATAAACCGGAGCCCGTTATAAACCAAAAACGGTTATAAACCAGAGCCTGTTATAAACCAGAGCCATTTATAAACCAAAGCCGGTTATAAACCAGAACCTGTTATAAACCAGAGCCCTTTATAAACCAGAGCCCTTTATAAATCAAAGCCGGTTATAAACCAGAACCCTTCAAAAACCAAAGCCCTTTTTAAACCAGAGCCAGTTATAAACCAAAGCCGGTTATAAACCAGAGCCTGTTATAAACCAGAGCCCTTTATAAACCAGTGCCCATTAAAAACCAGAGCCCTTTATAAACCAAAGCCCGTTATAAACCAGAGCCCATTAAAAACCAGAGCTCGTTATAAACCAAAGCCAGTTATGAACCAGAGCCCGTTATAAACCAGACACCTTTATAAACCAGAGCCCGTTATAAACCAGAGCCCTTTATAAACCACAGCTCTTTATTCACCAGAGCCTGTAATAAACCAGAGCCTGTTACAAACCAGATGCTTTTTAAACCAAAGCCCATTATAAGCCAGAGGCCGTTTAAAACCCGAGCCCTTTATAAACAAGAACCCTTTATAAACCAGAGCCGTTATAAACCAGAGCCCTTTATAAACCAAAGCCCTTTATAAACCAGAGCCCTTTGTAAACAAGAGCCCTTTATAAACCAGCGCCATGTATAAACCATAGCCCTTTAGAAACCAAAGCCCTTTATATACCAGAGCCTGTAATAAACGAGAGCCCTTTATAAACCAGAGCCCTTTATAAACCAAAGCCGGTTATAAACCAGAGCCTGTTATAAACCAGAGGCCTTTTTAAACCAAAGCCGGTTATAAGCCAAAGTCCGTTAAAAACCAGAGCACTTTATATACCAGAACCCTTTATAAACCAGAGCACGTTATAAACCAGAGCCTGTTATAAACCAGAAGCCTTTTTAAACCAAAGCCTGTTATAAGCCAGAGGCCATTAAAAACCATAGCACTTTATATACCAGAACCCTTTATAAACCAGAGTACGTTATAAACCAGAGCCATTTTTAAACCAGAGCCCTTTAATAACCACAGCCGGTTATAAACCAGAGCCCGTTATAAACCAGAGCCCTATATAAACCAAAGCCGGTTATAAACCAGAGCCTGTTATAAACCAGAGCCCATTAAAAACCAGAGCCCTTTATAAACCAAAGCCCGTTATAAACCAGAGCCCATTACAAACCAGAGCCCTTTATAAACCAGAACCCTTTATAAACCAGAGCCTGTTATAAACCAGAGCCCTTTGTGAACCAGAGCCCATTACAAACCAGAGCCCTTTATAAACCAGAACACTTTATAAACCAGAGCCCGTTATAAACCAGAGCCCTTTATAAACCAAAGCCAGTTATAAACCAGAGCCCGTTATAAACCAGACACATTTATAAACCAGAGCCCGTTATAAACCAGAGCCCATTATAAACCAGAGCCCTTTATAAGCCAGAGCTCTTTATTCAACAGAGCCTGTTATAAACCAGAGCCCTTTATAAACCAGAGCCCTTCATAAACCAAGGCCGGTTATAAACCAGAGCCTGTTAAAAACCAGAGCACTTTATATACCAGAACCCTTTATAAACCAGAGCACATTATAAACCAGAGCCCTTTATAAACCAGAGCCCTTTATAAACCACAGCCATGTATAAACCAAAGCCGGTTACAAACCAGAGCCCGTTATAAACCATAGTCCTTTATAAACCAGAGCCCTTTATAAACCAAAGCCGGTTATAAACCAGAGCCCATTATAAACCAAAGCCGGTTATTAACCAGGGCCTGTTATAAACCAGAGCCCTTTATAAACAAAGGCCGGTTATAAACCAGAGCCCGTTATAAACCAGAGCTCTTTATAAACCAAAGCCGGTTATAAACCGGAGCCCGTTATAAACCAAAAACGGTTATAAACCAGAGCCTGTTATAAACCAGAGCCCTTTATAAACCAAAGCCGGTTATAAACCAGAACCTGTTATAAACCAGAGCCCTTTATAAACCAGAGCCCTTTATAAATCAAAGCCGGTTATAAACCAGATCCCTTCATAAACCAAAGCCCTTTTTAAACCAGAGCCGGTTATAAACCAAAGCCGGTTATAAACCAGAGCCTGTTATAAACCAGAGCCATTTATAAACCAGAGCCCATTAAAAACCAAAGCCCTTTATAAACCAAAGCCCGTTATAAACCAGAGCCCATTAAAAACCAGAGCCCGTTATAAACCAGAGCCCTTGATGAACCAGAGCCCTTTATAAACCAAAGCCCGTTATAAACCAGAGCCCATTACAAACCAGAGCCATTTATAAACCAGAACCCTTTATAAACCAGAGCCCGTTATAAACCAGAGCCCGTTATGAACCAGAGCCCTTTATAAACCAAAACCAGTTATAAACCAGAGCCCGTTATAAACAAGACACCTTTATAAACCAGAGTCCGTTATAAACCAGAGCCCTTTATAAACCACAGCTCTTTATTCACCAGAGCCTGTAATAAACCAGAGCCCTTTATAAACCAAGGCCGGTTATAAACCAGAATCCGTTATAAACCAGAGTTCTTTATAAATCAGAAACTTTTATAAACCAGAGCCTGTTATAAACCAGAGCGCTTTATGAACCAGAGCCCTTTATAAACCAGAGCCCGTTATAAAACAGAGCCCTTTATGAACCAGAGCCTTTTATAAGCCAGAGCTCTTTATTCACCAGAGCTTGTTATAAACAAGAGCCCTTTATAAACCAGAGCCCTTTATAAACCAAGGCCGGTTATAAACCAGAGCCCGTTAAAAACCAGAGCACTTTATATACCAGAACCCTTTATAAACCAGAGCACATTATAAACCAGAGCCCTTTATAAACCAGAGCCCTTTATTAACCACAGCCATGTCTAAACCAAAGCCGGTTACAAACCAGAGCCCGTTATAAACCATAGCCCTTTATAAACCAGAGCCCTTTATAAACCAAAGCCGGTTATAAACCAGAGCCCATTATAAACCAAAGCCGGTTATTAACCAGAGCCTGTTATAAACCAGAGCCCTTTATAAACCAAGGCCAGTTATAAACCAGAGCCCGTTATAAACCAGAGCTCTTTATAAACCAAAGCCGGTTATAAACCAGAGCCAGTTATAAACCAAAAACAGTTATAACCCAGAGCCTGTTATAAACCAGAGCCGTTTATAAACCAAAGCCGGTTATAAACCAGAACCTGTTATAAACCAGAGCCCTTTATAAACCAAGGCCGGTTATAAACCAGAGCCCGTTATAAACCAGAGCTCTTTATAAACCAAAGCCGGTTAAAAACCGGAGCCCGTTATAAACCAAAAACGGTTATGAACCAGAGCCTGTTATAAACCAGAGCCCTTTATAAACCAAAGCCGGTTATAAACCAGAGCCCATTATAAACCAAAGCCGGTTATTAACCAGAGCCTGTTATAAACCAGAGCCCTTTATAAACCAAGGCCGGTTATAAACCAGAGCCCGTTATAAACCAGAGCTCTTTATAAACCAAAGCCGGTTATAAACCGGAGGGCGTTATAAACCAAAAACGGTTATAAACCAGAGCCTGTTATAAACCAGAGCCCTTTATAAACCAAAGCCGGTTATAAACCAGAACCTGTCATAAACCAGAGCCCTTTATAAATCAAAGCCGGTTATAAACCAGATCCCTTCATAAACCAAAGCCCTTTTTAAACCAGAGCCGGTTATAAACCAAAGCCGGTTATAAACCAGAGCCTGTTATAGACCAGAGCCCTTTATAAACCAGAGCCCATTAAAAACCAGAGCCCTTTATAAACCAAAGCCCGTTATAAACCAGAGCCCATTAAAAACCAGAGCCCGTTATAAACCAGAGCCCTTGATGAACCAGAGCCCTTTATAAAACAAAGCCAGTTATGAACCAGAGCCCGTTATAAACCAGACACCTTTATAAACCAGAGCCCGTTATAAACCAGAGCCCGTTAAAAACCAGAGCACTTTATATACCAGAACCCTTTATAAACCAGAGCACATTATAAACCAGAGCCCTTTATAAACCAGAGCCCTTTATAAACCACAGCCATGTATAAACCAAAGCCGGTTACAAACCAGAGCCCGTTATAAACCATAGCCCTTTATAAACCAAAGCCGGTTATAAACCAGAGCCCATTATAAACCAAAGCCGGTTATTAACCAGAGCCTGTTATAAACCAGAGCCCTTTATAAACCAAGGCCAGTTATAAACCAGAGCCCATTATAAACCAGAGCTCTTTATAAACCAAAGCCGGTTATAAACCAGAGCCCGTTATAAACCAAAAACAGTTATAACCCAGAGCCTGTTATAAACCAGAGCCCTTTATAAACCAAAGCCGGTTATAAACCAGAACCTGTTATAAACCAGAGCCCTTTATAAACCAAGGCCGGTTATAAACCAGAGCCCATTATAAACCAGAGCTCTTTATAAACCAAAGCCGGTTATAAACCGGAGCCCGTTATAAACCAAAAACGGTTATGAACCAGAGCCTGTTATAAACCAGAGCCCTTTATAAACCAAAGCCGGTTATAAACCAGAGCCCATTATAAACCAAAGCCGGTTATTAACCAGAGCCTGTATAAACCAGAGCCCTTTATAAACCAAGGCCGGTTATAAACCAGAGCCCGTTATAAACCAGAGTTCTTTATAAACCAAAGCCGGTTATAAACCGGAGGGCGTTATAAACCAAAAACGGTTATAAACCAGAGCCTGTTATAAACCAGAGCCCTTTATAAACCAAAGCCGGTTATAAACCAGAACCTGTTATAAACCAGAGCCCTTTATAAATCAAAGCCGGTTATAAACCAGATCCCTTCATAAACCAAAGCCCTTTTTAAACCAGAGCCGGTTATAAACCAAAGCCGGTTATAAACCAGAGCCTGTTATAAACCAGAGCCCTTTATAAACCAGAGCCCATTAAAAACCAGAGCCCTTTATAAACCAAAGCCCGTTATAAACCAGAGCCCATTAAAAACCAGACACCTTTATAAACCAGAGCCCGTTATAAACCAGAGCCCTTGATGAACCAGAGCCCTTTATAAAACAAAGCCAGTTATGAACCAGAGCCCGTTATAAACCAGACACCTTTATTAACCAGAGCCCGTTATAAACCAGAGCCCTTTTCTAAACCACAGCTCTTTATTCACCAGAACCTGTAATAAACCAGAGCCTGTTACAAACCAGATGCTTTTTAAACCAAAGCCCGTTATAAGCCAGAGCTCTTTATAAACCAAGGCTGGTTATAAACCGGAGCCCGTTATAAACCAAAAACGGTTATAAACCAGAGCCTGTTATAAACCAGAGCCATTTATAAACCAAAGCCCGTTATAAACCAGAACCTGTTATAAACCAGAGCCCTTTATAAACCAGAGCCCTTTATAAATCAAAGCCGGTTATAAACCAGATCCCTTCAAAAACCAAAGCCCTTTTTAAACCAGAGCCGGTTATAAACCAAAGCCGGTTATAAACCAGAGCCTGTTATAAACCAGAGCCCTTTATAAACCAGAGCCCATTAAAAACCAGAGCCCTTTATAAACCAAAGCCCCTTATAAACCAGAGCCCATTAAAAACCAGAGCCCGTTATAAACCAGAGCCCTTGATGAACCAGAGCCCTTTATAGACCAAAGCCAGTTATGAACCAGAGCCCGTTATAAACCAGACACTTTTATAAACCAGAGCCCGTTATAAACCAGAGCCCTTTATAAACCACAGCTCTTTATTCACCAGAGCCTGTAATAAACCAGAGCCTGTTACAAACCAGATGCTTTTTAAACCAAAGCCCATTATAAGCCAGAGGCCGTTTAAAAGCTGAGCCCTTTATAAACAAGAACCCTTTATAAACCAGAGCCGTTATAAACCAGAGCCCTTTATAAACCAAAGCCCTTTATAAACCAGAGCCCTTTGTAAACAAGAGCCCTTTATAAACCAGCGCCATGTATAAACCATAGCCCTTTAGAAACCAAAGCCCTTTATATACCAGAGCCTGTAATAAACGAGAGCCCTTTATAAACCAAAGCCGGTTATAAGCCAGAGCCTGTTATAAACCAGAGGCCTTTTTAAACCAAAGCCAGTTATAAGCCAAAGTCCGTTAAAAACCAGAGCACTTTATATACCAGAACCCTTTATAAACCAGAGCACGTTATAAACCAGAGCCTGTTATAAACCAGAAGCCTTTTTAAACCAAAGCCTGTTATAAGCCAGAGGCCATTAAAAACCAGAGCACTTCATATACCAGAACCCTTTATAAACCAGAGCACGTTATAAACCAGAGCCATTTTTAAACCAGAGCCCTTTAATAACCACAGCCAGTTATAAACCAGAGCCCGTTATAAACCAGAGCCCTATATAAACCAAAGCCGGTTATAAACCAGAGCCTGTTATAAACCAGAGCCCATTAAAAACCAGAGCCCTTTATAAACCAAAGCCCGTTATAAACCAGAGCCCATTACAAACCAGAGCCCTTTATAAACCAGAACCCTTTATAAACCAGAGCCTGTTATAAACCAGAGCCCTTTGTGAACCAGAGCCCATTACAAACAAGAGCCCTTTATAAACCAGAACCCTTTATAAACCAGAGCCCGTTATAAACCAGAGCCCTTTATAAACCAAAGCCAGTTATAAACCAGAGCCCGTTATAAACCAGACACATTTATAAACCAGAGCCCGTTATAAACCAGAGCCCATTATAAACCAGAGCCCTTTATAAGCCAGAGCTCTTTATTCACCAGAGCCTGTTATAAACCAGAGCCCTTTATAAACCAGAGCCCTTTATAAACCAAGGCCGGTTATAAACCAGAGCCTGTTAAAAACCAGAGCACTTTATATACCAGAACCCTTTATAAACCAGAGCACATTATAAACCAGAGCCCTTTATAAACCAGAGCCCTTTATAAACCACAGCCATGTATAAACCAAAGCCGGTTACAAACCAGAGCCCGTTATAAACCATAGTCCTTTATAAACCAGAGCCCTTTATAAACCAAAGTCGGTTATAAACCAGAGCCCATTATAAACCAAAGCCGGTTATTAACCAGAGCCTGTTATAAACCAGAGCCCTTTATAAACCAAGGCCGGTTATAAACCAGAGCCCGTTATAAACCAGAGCCCTTTATAAACCAAAGCCGGTTATAAACCGGAGCCCGTTATAAACCAAAAACGGTTATAAACCAGAGCCTGTTATAAACCAGAGCCCTTTATAAACCAAAGCCGGTTATAAACCAGAACCTGTTATAAACCAGAGCCCTTTATAAACCAAAGCCTGTTATAAACCAGAGCCTGTTATAAACCAGAGGCCTTTTTAAACCAAAGCCGGTTATAAGCCAAAGTCCGTTAAAAACCAGAGCACTTTATATACCAGAACCCTTTATAAACCAGAGCACGTTATAAACCAGAGCCTGTTATAAACCAGAGGCCTTTTTAAACCAAAGCCTGTTATAAGCCAGAGGCCATTAAAAACCAGAGCCCTTTATAAACCAGAGCCCTTTATAAACCAAGGCCGGTTATAAACCAGAGCCTGTTAAAAACCAGAGCACTTTATATACCAGAACCCTTTATAAACCAGAGCACATTATAAACCAGAGCCCTTTATAAACCAGAGCCCTTTATAAACCACAGCCATGTATAAACCAAAGCCGGTTACAAACCAGAGCCCGTTATAAACCATAGTCCTTTATAAACCAGAGCCCTTTATAAACCAAAGTCGGTTATAAACCAGAGCCCATTATAAACCAAAGCCGGTTATTAACCAGAGCCTGTTATAAACCAGAGCCCTTTATAAACCAAGGCCGGTTATAAACCAGAGCCCGTTATAAACCAGAGCCCTTTATAAACCAAAGCCGGTTATAAACCGGAGCCCGTTATAAACCAAAAACGGTTATAAACCAGAGCCTGTTATAAACCAGAGCCCTTTATAAACCAAAGCCGGTTATAAACCAGAACCTGTTATAAACCAGAGCCCTTTATAAACCAAAGCCTGTTATAAACCAGAGCCTGTTATAAACCAGAGGCCTTTTTAAACCAAAGCCGGTTATAAGCCAAAGTCCGTTAAAAACCAGAGCACTTTATATACCAGAACCCTTTATAAACCAGAGCACGTTATAAACCAGAGCCTGTTATAAACCAGAGGCCTTTTTAAACCAAAGCCTGTTATAAGCCAGAGGCCATTAAAAACCAGAGCACTTTATATACCAGAACCCTTTATAACCCAGAGCACGTTATAAACCAGAGCCCTTTTTAAACCAGAGCCCTTTAATAACCACAGCTGGTTATAAACCAGAGCCCGTTATAAACCAGAGCCCTATATAAACCAAAGCCGGTTATAAACCAGAGCCTGTTATAAACCAGAGCCCTTTTTAAACCAGAGCCGGTTATAAACCAAAGCCGGTTATAAACCACAGCCTGTTATAAACCAGAGCCCTTTATGAACCAGAGCCCATTAAAAACCAGAGCCCTTTATAAACCAAAGCCCGTTATAAACCAGAGCCCATTACAAACCAGAGCCATTTATAAACCAGAACCCTTTATAAACCAGAGCCCGTTATAAACCAGAGCCCGTTATGAACCAGAGCCCTTTATAAACCAAAGCCAGTTATAAACCAGAGCCCGTTTTAAACAAGACACCTTTATAAACCAGAGCCCGTTATAAACCAGAGCCCTTTATAAACCACAGCTCTTTATTCACCAGAGCCTGTAATAAACCAGAGCCCTTTATAAACCAAGGCCGGTTATAAACCAGAATCCGTTATAAACCAGAGCTCTTTATAAATCAGAAACTTTTATAAACCAGAGCCTGTTATAAACCAGAGCGCTTTATGAACCAGAGCCCTTTATAAACCAGAGCCCGTTATAAACCAGAGCCCTTTATTAACCAGAGCCTTTTATAAGCCAGAGCTCTTTATAAACCAAGGCCGGTTATAAACCAGAGCATGTTAAAAACCAGAGCACTTTATAAACCAGAGCCCTTTATAAACCAAGGCCGGTTATAAACCAGAGCATGTTAAAAACCAGAGCACTTTATATACCAGAACCCTTTATAAACCAGAGCACATTATAAACCAGAGCCCTTTATAAACCAGAGCCCTTTATAAACCACAGCCATGTATAAACCAAAGCCGGTTACAAACCAGAGCCCGTTATAAACCATAGCCCTTTATAAACCAGAGCCCTTTATAAAGCAAAGCCGGTTATAAACCAGAGCCCATTATAAACCAAAGCCGGTTATAAACCAGAGCCCTTTATAAACCAGAGCCCGTTATAAACCATAGCCCTTCATAAACCAGAGCCCTTTATAAACCAAAGCCGGTTATAAACCAGAGCCCATTATAAACCAAAGCCGGTTATTAACCAGAGCCTGTTATAAACCAGAGCCCTTTATAAACCAAGGCCAGTTATAAACCAGAGCCCGTTATAAACCAGAGCTCTTTATAAACCAAAGCCGGTTATAAACCAGAGCCCGTTATAAACCAAAAACAGTTATAAACCAGAGCCTGTTATAAACCAGAGCCCTTTATAAACCAAAGCCGGTTATAAACCAGAACCTGTTATAAACCAGAGCCCTTTATAAACCAAGGCCGGTTATAAACCAGAGCCCGTTATAAACCAGAGCTCTTTATAAACCAAAGCCGGTTATAAACCGGAGCCCGTTATAAACCAAAAACGGTTATAAACCAGAGCCTGTTATAAACCAGAGCCCTTTATAAACCAAAGCCGGTTATAAACCAGAGCCCATTATAAACCAAAGCCGGTTATTAACCAGAGCCTGTTGTAAACCAGAGCCCTTTATAAACCAAGGCCGGTTATAAACCAGAGCCCGTTATAAACCAGAGCTCTTTATAAACCAAAGCCGGTTATAAACCGGAGGGCGTTATAAACCAAAAACGGTTATAAACCAGAGCCCTTTATAAACCAAGGCCGGTTATAAACCAGAGCCTGTTATAAACCAGAGCCCTTTATAAACCAAAGCCGGTTATAAACCAGAACCTGTTATAAACCAGAGCCCTTTATAAATCAAAGCCGGTTATAAACCAGAGCCCTTTATAAACCAAAGCCCTTTTTAAACCAGAGCCGGTTATAAACCAAAGCCGGTTATAAACCAGAGCCTGTTATAAACCAGAGCCCTTTATAAACCAGAGCCCATTAAAAACCAGAGCCCTTTATAAACCAAAGCCCGCTATAAACCAGAGCCCTTGATGAACCAGAGCCCGTTATAAACCAGAGCCCTTGATGAACCAGAGCCCTTTATAAACCAAAGCCAGTTATGAACCAGAGCCCCTTATAAACCAGACACCTTTATAAACCAGAGCCCGTTATAAACCAGAGCCCTTTATAAACCACAGCTCTTTATTCACCAGAGCCTGTAATAAACCAGAGCCTGTTACACACCAGATGCTTTTTAAACCAAAGCCCGTTATAAGCCAGAGCTCTTTATAAACCAAAGCCGGTTATAAACCGGAGCCCGTTATAAACCAAAAACGGTTATAAACCAGAGCCTGTTATAAACCAGAGCCATTTATAAACCAAAGCCAGTTATAAACCAGAACCTGTTATAAACCAGAGCCCTTTATAAACCAGAGCCCTTTATAAATCAAAGCCGGTTATAAACCAGATCCCTTCAAAAACCAAAGCCCTTTTTAAAATAGAGCCGGTTATAAACCAAAGCCGGTTATAAACCAGAGCCTGTTATAAACCAGAGCCCTTTATAAACCAGAGCCCATTAAAAACCAGAGCCCTTTATAAACCAAAGCCCGTTATAAACCAGAGCCCATTAAAAACCAGAGCTCGTTATAAACCAGAGCCCTTTATAAACCAAAGCCAGTTATGAACCAGAGCCCGTTATAAACCAGACACCTTTATAAACCAGAGCACGTTATAAACCAGAGCCCTTTATAAACCAAAGCTCTTTATTCACCAGAGCCTGTAATAAACCAGAACCTGTTACAAACCAGATGCTTTTTAAACCAAAGCCCATTATAAGCCAGTGGCCGTTTAAAACCCGAGCCCTTTATAAACAAGAACCCTTTTATAAACCAGAGCCGTTATAAACCAGAGCCCTTTATAAACCAAAGCCCTTTATAAACCAGAGCCCTTTGTAAACAAGAGCCCTTTATAAACCAGCGCCATGTATAAACCATAGCCCTTTAGAAACCAAAGCCCTTTATATACCAGAGCCTGTAATAAACGAGAGCCCTTTATAAACCAGAGCCCTTTATAAACCAGAGCCAATTATAAACCAGAGCCCTTTATAAACCAAAGCCCTTTTTAAACCAGAGCCGGTTATAAACCGGGGCCCTTTATAAACCAGAACCCTTTATAAACCAGAGCCCTTTATAAATCAAAGCCGGTTATAAACCATAGCCCGTTATAAACCAGAGCCCCTTATAAACCAAAGCCGGTTATAAACCAGAGCCCGTTATAAATCAAAGCCGGTTATAAACCAGAGTCTGTTATAAACCGGGGCCCTTTATAAACCAGAACCCTTTATAAACCAAAGCCAGTTGTAAACCAGAGCCTGTTATAAACCAGAGGCCTTTTTAAACCAAAGCCCGTTATAAGCCAGAGGCCGTTAAAAACCAGAGCCCTTTATAAACCAGAACCCTTTATAAACCAGAGCCCATTATAAACCATATCCCTTTATAAACCAGAACTTTTATAAACAAGAGCCCGTTATAAACCAGAGCCCTTTATGAACCAGAGCCCTTTATAAACCAAAGCCAGTTATAAACCAGAGCCAGTTATTAACCAGACACCTTTATAAACCAGAGCCCATTATAAACCAGAGCCCTTTATAAACCAGAGCTCTTTATTCACCAGAGCCTGTAATAAACCAGAGCCCTTGATAAACCAGAGCACTTTATATAACAGAACCCTTTATAAACCAGAGCACGTTATAAACCAGAGCCCTTTATAAACCAGAGCCCTTTATAAACCACAGCCATGTATAAACCAAAGCCGGTTACAAACCAGAGCCCGTTATAAACCATAGCCCTTTATAAACCAGAGCCCTTTATAAACCAAAGCCAGTTATAAACCAGAGCCTGTTATATACCAGAGCCCTTTATAAACCAAAGCCGGTTATAAACCAGAGCCCGTTATAAACCAGAGCCCTATATAAACCAAAGCCGATTATAAACCAGAGCCTGTTATAAACCAGAGCCCTTTATAAACAAGAGCCCTTTATAAACCAAAGCCAGTTGTAAACCAGAGCCTGTTATAAACCAGAGGCCTTTTTAAACCAAAGCCCGTTATAAGCCAGAGGCCGTTAAAAACCAGAGCCCTTTATAAACCAGAACCCTTTATAAACCAGAGCCCATTATAAACCATAGCCCTTTACAAACCAGAACCTTTTATAAACAAGAGCCCGTTATAAACCAGAGCCCTTTATGAACCAGAGCCCTTTATAAACCAAAGCCAGTTATAAACCAGTGCCCGTTATTAACCAGACACCTTTATAAACCAGAGCCCATTATAAACCAGAGCCCTTTATAAACCAGAGCTCTTTATTCACCAGAGCCTGTAATAAACCAGAGCCCTTGATAAACCAGAGCACTTTATATACCAGAACCCTTTATAAACCAGAGCACGTTATAAACCAGAGCCCTTTATAAACCAGAGCCCTTTATAAACCACAGCCATGTATAAACCAAAGCCGGTTACAAACCAGAGCCCGTTATAAACCATAGCCCTTTATAAACCAGAGCCCTTTATAAACCAAAGCCAGTTATAAACCAGAGCCTGTTATATACCAGAGCCCTTTATAAACCAAAGCCGGTTATAAACCAGAGCCCGTTATAAACCAGAGCCCTATATAAACCAAAGCCGATTATAAACCAGAGCCTATTATAAACCAGAGCCCTTTATAAACAAGACCCCTTTATAAATCAAAGCCGGTTATAAACCAGATCAATTCATAAACCAAAGCCCTTTTTAAACCAGAGCCGGTTATAAACCGAAGCCGGTTATAAATCAGAGCCTGTTATAAACCAGAGCCCTTTATGAACCAGAGCCCATTAAAATCCAGAGCCCTTTATAAACCAAAGCCCGTTATAAACCAGAGCCCTTTATAAACCACAGCTCTTTATTCACCAGATACTTTTTATAAACCAGAGCCCTTTATAAACCAGAGCCCTTTATAAACCAAGGCCGGTTATAAACCAGAATCCGTTATAAACCAGAGCTCTTTATAAATCAAAGCCGGTTATAAACCAGAGCCTGTTATAAACCAAAGCCGGTTATAAACCAGAGCCTGTTATAAACCAGAGCCCTTTATAAACCAAAGCCGGTTATAAACCAGAGCCTGTTATAAACCAGAGCCCTTTATAAACCAAATCCGGTTATAAACCAGAGCCTGTTATAAACCACAGCCCTTTATAAACCAAAGCCGGTTATAAACCATAGCCCATTATAAACCAGAGCCCTTAATAAAACAAAGCCGGTTATAAACCAGAGCCCGTTATAACCCAAAGCCTGTTATTAACCAGAGCCAATTATAAACCAGAGCCCTTTATAAACCAAATCCCTTTTTAAACCAGAGCCGGTTATAAACCGGGGCCCTTTATAAACCAGAACCCTTTATAAACCAGAGCCCTTTATAAATCAAAGCCGGTTATAAACCATAGCCCGTTATAAACCAGAACCCCTTATAAACCACAGCCATGTATAAACCAAATTCGGTTACAAACCAGAGCCCGTTATAAACCATAGCCCTTTATAAACCAGAGCCCTTTATAAACCAAAGCCAGTTATAAACCAGAGCCTGTTATATACCAGAGCCCTTTATAAACCAAAGCCGGTTATAAATCAGAGCCCGTTATAAACCAAATCCGGTTATAAAGCAGAGCCTCTTATAAACCATAGCCCTTTATAAACCAGATTCCTTTATAAACCAAAGCCGGTTATAAACCAGAGCCTGTTATAAACCAGAGCCCTTTATAAACCAAAGCCGGTTATAAACCAGAGCCCGTTATAAACCAGAGCCCTATATAAACCAAAGCCGATTATAAACCAGAGCCTGTTATAAACCAGAGCCCTTTATAAACAAGAGCCCTTTATAAATCAAAGCCGGTTATAAACCAGATCCCTTCATAAACCAAAGCCCTTTTTAAACCAGAGCCGGTTATAAACCGAAGCCGGTTATAAATCAGAGCCTGTTATAAACCAGAGCCCTTTATGAACCAGAGCCCATTAAAATCCAGAGCCCTTTATAAACCAAAGCCCGTTATAAACCAGAGCCCTTTATAAACCACAGCTCTTTATTCACCAGATACTTTTTATAAACCAGAGCCCTTTATAAACCAGAGCCCTTTATAAACCAAGGCCTGTTATAAACCAGAATCCGTTATAAACCAGAGCTCTTTATAAATAAAAGCCGGTTATAAACCAGAGCCTGTTATAAACCAAAGCCGGTTATAAACCAGAGCCTGTTATAAACCAGAGCCCTTTATAAACCAAAGCCGGTTAGAAACCAGAGCCCGTTATAAACCAGAGCCCTTTATAAACCAAATCCGGTTATAAACCAGAGCCTTTTATAAACCACAGCCCTTTATAAACCAAAGCCGGTTATAAACCATAGCCCATTATAAACCAGAGCCCTTAATAAAACAAAGCCGGTTATAAACCAGAGCCCGTTATAACCCAAAGCCTGTTATTAACCAGAGCCAATTATAAACCAGAGCCCTTTATAAACCAAAGCCCTTTTTAAACCAGAGCCGGTTATAAACCGGGGCCCTTTATAAACCAGAACCCTTTATAAACCAGAGCCCTTTATAAATCAAAGCCGGTTATAAACCATAGCCCGTTATAAACCAGAAACCCTTATAAACCAAAGCCGGTTATAAACCAGAGCCCGTTATAAATCAAAGCCAGTTATAAACCAGAGTCTGTTATAAACCAGAGCCCTTTATTAACCAAAGCCCTTTTTAAACCAGAGCCGGTTATAAACTGGGGCCCTTTATAAACCAGAACCCTTTATAAACCAAATCCGATTATAAACCAGAGCCTATTATAAACCAGAGCCCTTTATAAACAAGACCCCTTTATAAATCAAAGCCGGTTATAAACCAGATCAATTCATAAACCAAAGCCCTTTTTAAACCAGAGCCGGTTATAAACCGAATCCGGTTATAAATCAGAGCCTGTTATAAACCAGAGCCCTTTATGAACCAGAGCCCATTAAAATCCAGAGCCCTTTATAAACCAAAGCCCGTTATAAACCAGAGCCCTTTATAAACCACAGCTCTTTATTCACCAGATACTTTTTATAAACCAGAGCCCTTTATAAACCAGAGCCCTTTATAAACCAAGGCCGGTTATAAACCAGAATCCGTTATAAACCAGAGCTCTTTATAAATCAAAGCCGGTTATAAACCAGAGCCTGTTATAAACCAAAGCCGGTTATAAACCAGAGCCTGTTATAAACCAGAGCCCTTTATAAACCAAAGCCGGTTATAAACCAGAGCCTGTTATAAACCAGAGCCCTTTATAAACCAAATCCGGTTATAAACCAGAGCCTGTTATAAACCACAGCCCTTTATAAACCAAAGCCGGTTATAAACCATAGCCCATTATAAACCAGAGCCCTTAATAAAACAAAGCCGGTTATAAACCAGAGCCCGTTATAACCCAAAGCCTGTTATTAACCAGAGCCAATTATAAACCAGAGCCCTTTATAAACCAAATCCCTTTTTAAACCAGAGCCGGTTATAAACCGGGGCCCTTTATAAACCAGAACCCTTTATAAACCAGAGCCCTTTATAAATCAAAGCCGGTTATAAACCATAGCCCGTTATAAACCAGAACCCCTTATAAACCACAGCCATGTATAAACCAAATTCGGTTACAAACCAGAGCCCGTTATAAACCATAGCCCTTTATAAACCAGAGCCCTTTATAAACCAAAGCCAGTTATAAACCAGAGCCTGTTATATACCAGAGCCCTTTATAAACCAAAGCCGGTTATAAATCAGAGCCCGTTATAAACCAAATCCGGTTATAAAGCAGAGCCTCTTATAAACCATAGCCCTTTATAAACCAGATTCCTTTATAAACCAAAGCCGGTTATAAACCAGAGCCTGTTATAAACCAGAGCCCTTTATAAACCAAAGCCGGTTATAAACCAGAGCCCGTTATAAACCAGAGCCCTATATAAACCAAAGCCGATTATAAACCAGAGCCTGTTATAAACCAGAGCCCTTTATAAACAAGAGCCCTTTATAAATCAAAGCCGGTTATAAACCAGATCCCTTCATAAACCAAAGCCCTTTTTAAACCAGAGCCGGTTATAAACCGAAGCCGGTTATAAATCAGAGCCTGTTATAAACCAGAGCCCTTTATGAACCAGAGCCCATTAAAATCCAGAGCCCTTTATAAACCAAAGCCCGTTATAAACCAGAGCCCTTTATAAACCACAGCTCTTTATTCACCAGATACTTTTTATAAACCAGAGCCCTTTATAAACCAGAGCCCTTTATAAACCAAGGCCTGTTATAAACCAGAATCCGTTATAAACCAGAGCTCTTTATAAATCAAAGCCGGTTATAAACCAGAGCCTGTTATAAACCAAAGCCGGTTATAAACCAGAGCCTGTTATAAACCAGAGCCCTTTATAAACCAAAGCCGGTTAGAAACCAGAGCCCGTTATAAACCAGAGCCCTTTATAAACCAAATCCGGTTATAAACCAGAGCCTTTTATAAACCACAGCCCTTTATAAACCAAAGCCGGTTATAAACCATAGCCCATTATAAACCAGAGCCCTTAATAAAACAAAGCCGGTTATAAACCAGAGCCCGTTATAACCCAAAGCCTGTTATTAACCAGAGCCAATTATAAACCAGAGCCCTTTATAAACCAAAGCCCTTTTTAAACCAGAGCCGGTTATAAACCGGGGCCCTTTATAAACCAGAACCCTTTATAAACCAGAGCCCTTTATAAATCAAAGCCGGTTATAAACCATAGCCCGTTATAAACCAGAAACCCTTATAAACCAAAGCCGGTTATAAACCAGAGCCCGTTATAAATCAAAGCCAGTTATAAACCAGAGTCTGTTATAAACCAGAGCCCTTTATTAACCAAAGCCCTTTTTAAACCAGAGCCGGTTATAAACTGGGGCCCTTTATAAACCAGAACCCTTTATAAACCAAATCCAGTTGTAAACCAGAGCCTGTTATAAACCAGAGGTCTTTTTAAACCAAAGCCGGTTATAAATCAGAGCCCGTTATAAACCAAATCGGGTTATAAACCAGAGCCTGTTATAAACCACAGCCCTTTATAAACCAAAGCCGGTTATAAACCATAGCCCATTATAAACCAGAGCCCTTAATAAAACAAAGCCGGTTATAAACCAGATCCCGTTATAAACCAGAGCCCGTTATAACCCAAAGCCTGTTATTAACCAGAGCCAATTATAAACCAGAGCCCTTTATAAACCAGCAGTGTTGGGAACGTTACTTTGAAAAAGTAATTAGTTATAGTTACTAGTTACTTCTCCCAAAAAGTAACTGAGTTACTAACTGAGTTACTCCACAATAAAAGTAACTAGTTACTAGTAAAAGTAACTATTGCGTTACTTTTGCGTTTCTCGCCCCCGTACCCCTCACCACCCAGCCCCCACCTTCTCGCGGTGTGATTCAAAAGCCAGCTGAATAGAGCGGACGACAAAGACAAGAACCTGCAGAGAGTTTTGCATTTATTGCAACTCAATGTAAATGACATCAGGGGGGAACGAGATGTGAAGTTTTTTAACAGGGCATTCAGATCTGGTGAGTATATGAAATTAATAACTGGGGATGTCTAATTCTGAAATCCTGTGTGTTTGGGTTGTTATAGATACTGCAACATCTATCTATCCATCTATCTATCTAGATGTATACTCTGTGTGTGACATAAAATATGGATCTCCATCCCTGCCACAAAGGCCATCAAATAATTTTTAAAATAAAAAATACAGTAGGTTGAGAAGGCAGAGTATCCATCCATCCATCCAGATTTCTCCCTTTCTCCATATAGGCTATCATTTGATCGTTCACGCTCTCCATAGTTCTCCTGTGGCGCGAGCACAGGGCGACTGGTGCGCGCCTTTAGCGAGCATGCGCGTTTCCTGTCGCTTGCGCGGTGACTCGTGCCGCCTGCGCTGTGCGGAGATGCAGAGGAAACCGTATCTGATGGGGAAACGCAGCTCGACGTAACACCGGTATTTCCATCAGGAAAACGCTGTTTTGCTGCTGGATCCTCCTCACTCTCCATCTCTCTCTGTGTGCTGTACGTTAACACCCACCAGCAGAAACACCCACCTACCCAACTGACAGACGGAATCTCACTATACATCAGCCATTCTCATCCTCCCCTCTCTCATGACAAGGCGCGCACCTCTGGATGACCTAAAAAATAATCTTTAATATCTCTTAAACAAAAGTAGCACAAACAATATTTTTTTCTGCACAAATCTGCACTAACATTGCACTAACCATTCAGTCTATTTGCAGAGTTTTTTTGACGTGGGTGGGGTGTCAGCTTCACGCAGCTGCGCATGAGTCCTATCATGAAAAAAGGTTCATTGTGCGACCTGAGTAACGCGCAGTAACGGGGTGTCTGCAATGGTAACTGCGTTATAGTTACAGTCAAAGTAATTAGTTAGATTACTCGTTACTAAAGAAGGTAACGGCGTTAGGAACGCCGTTACTTTCAACGCCGTTAGTCCCATCACTGTAAACCAAAGCCCTTTTTAAACCAGAGCCGGTTATAAACCGGGGCCCTTTATAAACCAGAACCCTTTGTAAACTAGAGCCCTTTATAAATCAAAGCCGGTTATAAACCATAGCCCGTTATAAACCAGAACCCCTTATAAACCAAAGCCGGTTATAAACCAGAGCCCGTTATAAATCAAAGCCGGTTATAAACCAGAGTCTGTTATTAACCAGAGCCCTTTATAAACCAAAGCCCTTTTTAAACCAGAGCCGGTTATAAACCGGGGCCCTTTATAAACCAGAACCCTTTATAAACCAAAGCCAGTTGTAAACCAGAGCCTGTTATAAACCAGAGGCCTTTTTAAACCAAAGCCGGTTATAAACCAGAGCCTGTTATAAACCACAGCCCTTTATAAACCAAAGCCGGTTATAAACCATAGCCCATTATAAACCAGAGCCCTTAATAAAACAAAGCCTGTTATAAACCAGAGCCCATTATAACCCAAAGCCTGTTATTAACCAGAGCCAATTATAAACCAGAGCCCTTTATAAACCAAAGCCCTTTTTAAACCAGAGCCGGTTATAAACCGGGGCCCTTTATAAACCAGAACCCTTTATAAACCAGAGCCATTTATAAATCAAAGCCGGTTATAAACCATAGCCCGTTATAAACCAGAACCCCTTATAAACCAAAGCCGGTTATAAACCAGAGCCCGTTATAAATCAAAGCCGGTTATAAACCAGAGTCTGTTATAAACCAGAGCCCTTTATAAACCAAAGCCCTTTTTAAACCAGAGCCGGTTATAAACCGGGGCCCTTTATAAACCAGAACCCTTTATAAACCAAAGCCAGTTGTAAACCAGAGCCTGTTATAAACCAGAGGTCTTTTTAAACCAAAGCCGGTTATAAATCAGAGCCCGTTATAAACCAAATCCGGTTATAAACCAGACCCTTTTATAAACCACAGCCCTTTATAAACCAAAGCCGGTTATAAACCAGAGCCAATTATAAACCAGAGCCCTTTATAAACCAAAGCCCCTTTTAAACCAGAGCCGGTTATAAACCGGGGCCCTTTATAAGCCAGAGCCCTTTATAAACCAAAGCCGGTTATAAACTAGAGCCTGTTATAAACCAGAGCCCTTTATAAACCAAAGCCGGTTATAAACCAGAGCCCTTTATAAACCGAAGCCGGTTATAAACCAGAGCCCGTTATAAACCAGAGCCCTTTATAAACCAAAGCCGGTTATAAACCAGAGCCCTTTATAAACCAAATCCGGTTATAAACCAGAGCCTGTTATAAACCACAGCCCTTTATAAACCAAAGCCGGTTATAAACCATAGCCCATTATAAACCAGAGCCCTTAATAAAACAAAGCCGGTTATAAACCAGATCCCGTTATAAACCAGAGCCCGTTATAACCCAAAGCCTGTTATTAACCAGAGCCAATTATAAACCAGAGCCCTTTATAAACCAAAGCCCTTTTTAAACCAGAGCCGGTTATAAACCGGGGCCCTTTATAAACCAGAACCCTTTATAAACCAGAGCCCTTTATAAATCAAAGCCGGTCATAAACCATAGCCCGTTATAAACCAGAACCCCTTATAAACCAAAGCCGGTTATAAACCAGAGGCCGTTATAAATCAAAGCCGGTTATAAACCAGAGTCTGTTATAAACCAGAGCCCTTTATAAACCAAAGCCCTTTTTAAACCAGAGCCGGTTATAAACCGGGGCCCTTTATAAACCAGAACACTTTATAAACCAAAGCCAGTTGTAAACCAGAGCCTGTTATAAACCAGAGGCCTTTTTAAACCAAAGCCGGTTATAAATCAGAGCCCGTTATAAACCAAATCCGGTTATAAACCAGAGCCTGTTATAAACCACAGCCCTTTATAAACCAAAGCCGGTTATAAACCATAGCCCATTATAAACCAGAGCCCTTAATAAAACAAAGCCGGTTATAAACCAGATCCAGTTATAAACCAGAGCCCGTTATAAACCAAAGCCTGTTATAAACCAGAGCCAATTATAAACCAGAGCCCTTTATAAACCAAAGCCCCTTTTAAACCAGAGCCGGTTATAAACCGGGGCCCTTTATAAACCAGAGCCCTTTATAAACCAAAGCCGGTTATAAACTAGAGCCTGTTATAAACCAGAGCCCTTTATAAACCAAAGCCGGTTATAAACCAGAGCCCGTTATAAACCAGAGCCCTATATAAACCAAAGCCGATTATAAACCAGAGCCTGTTATAAACCAGAGCCCTTTATAAACAAGAGCCCTTTATAAATCAAAGCCGGTTATAAACCAGATCCCTTCATAAACCAAAGCCCTTTTTAAACCAGAGCCGGTTATAAACCGAAGCCGGTTATAAATCAGAGCCTGTTATAAACCAGAGCCCTTTATGAACCAGAGCCCATTAAAATCCAGAGCCCTTTATAAACCAAAGCCCGTTATAAACCAGAGCCCTTTATAAACCACAGCTCTTTATTCACCAGATACTTTTTATAAACCAGAGCCCTTTATAAACCAGAGCCCTTTATAAACCAAGGCCGGTTATAAACCAGAAACCGTTATAAACCAGAGCTCTTTATAAATCAAAGCCGGTTATAAACCAGAGCCTGTTATAAACCAAAGCCGGTTATAAACCAGAGCCTGTTATAAACCAGAGCCCTTTATAAACCAAAGCCGGTTATAAATCAGCAGTGATGGGACTAACGGCGTTGAAAGTAACTAGCGTTACTAACGCCGTTACCTTCTTTTAGTAACGAGTAATCTAACTAATTACTTTGACTGTAACTATAACGCAGTTACCATTGCAGACACCCCGTTACTGCGCGTTACTCAAGTCGCACAATGAACCTTTTTTCATGATAGGACTCGTGCGCAGCTGCGTGAAGCTGACACCCCACCCACGTCCAAAAACTCTGCAAATAGACTGAATGGTTAGTGCAACGTTAGTGCAGATTTGTGCAGAAAAAAATTTTGTTTGTGCTACTTTTGTTTAAGAGATATTAAAGATTATTTTTAGGTCATCCAGAGGTGCGCGCCTTGTCATGAGAGAGGGGAGGATGAGAATGGCTGATGTATAGTGAGATTCCGTCTGTCAGTTGTGTAGGTGGGTGTTTCCGCTGGTGGGTGTTAATGTACAGCACACACAGAGAGATGGAGAGTGAGGAGGATCCAGCAGCAAACGGCGTTTTCCTGATGGAAATACCGGTGTCACGTCGAGCTGCGTTTCCCCATCACATACGGTTTCCTCTGCATCTCCGCACAGCGCAGGCGGCACGAGTCACCGCGCAAGCGACAGGAAACGCGCATGCTCGCTAAAGGCGCGCACCAGTCGCCCTGTGCTCGCGCCACAGGAGAACTATGGAGAGCGGGAACGATCAAATGAAAGGGAGAAATCTGGATGGATGGATGGATGGATGGATGGATGGATGGATGGATACTCTGCCTTCTCAACCTACTGTATTTATTATTTTAAACATTATTTGATGGCCTTTGTGGCAGGGATGGAGATCCATATTTTTTGTCACACACAGAGTATACATCTTGATAGATAGATGTATAGATAGATGTTGCACTATCTATAACAACCCAAACACACAGGATTTCAGAATTAGACATCCCCAGTTATTAATTTCATATACTCACCAGATCTGAATGCCCTGTTAAAAAACTTCACATCGCCTTCCCCTCTGATGTCATTTACATTGAGTTGCAATAAATGCAAAACTCTCTGCAGGTTCTTGTCTTTGTCGTCCGCTCTATTCAGCTGGCTTTGGAAACACACGGCGAGAAGGTGGGGGCTGGGTGGTGAGGGGTACGGGGGCGAGAAACGCAAAAGTAACGCAATAGTTACTTTTACTAGTAACTAGTTACTTTTATTGTGGAGTAACTCAGTTAGTAACTCAGTTACTTTTTGGGAGAAGTAACTAGTAACTATAACTAATTACTTTTTCAAAGTAACGTGCCCAACACTGTAAATCAGAGCCCGTTATAAACCAAATCCGGTTATAAACCAGAGCCTGTTATAAACCACAGCCCTTTATAAACCAAAGCCGGTTATAAACCATAGCCCATTATAAACCAGAGCCCTTAATAAAACAAAGCCGGTTATAAACCAGATCCCGTTATAAACCAGAGCCCGTTATAAACCAAAGCCTGTTATAAACCAGAGCCAATTATAAACCAGAGCCCTTTATAAACCAAAGCCCTTTTTAAACCAGAGCCGGTTATAAACCGGGGCCCTTTATAAACCAGAGCCCTTTATAAATCAAAGCCGGTTATAAACCATAGCCCGTTATAAACCAGAGCCCCTTATAAACCAAAGCCGGTTATAAACCAGAGCCCCTTATAAACCAAAGCCGGTTATAAACCAGAGCCCGTTATAAATCAAAGCCGGTTATAAACCAGAGTCTGTTATAAACCGGGGCCCTTTATAAACCAGAGCCTGTTATAAACCAGAGGCCTTTTTAAACCAAAGCCCGTTATAAGCCAGAGGCCGTTAAAAACCAGAGCCCTTTATAAACCAGAACCCTTTATAAACCAGAGCCAATTATAAACCATAGCCCTTTATAAACCTGAGCCCTTTATAAACCATAGCCCTTTATAAACCTGATTCCTTTATAAACCAGAGCCCTTTATAAACCAGAGGCCTTTTTAAACCAGAGCCCTTTATAAACCAAAGCCGGTTATAAAGCAGAGCCTGTTATAAACCAGAGGCCTTTTTAAACCAAAGCCCGTTATAAGCCAGAGGCCGTTATAAACCAGAGCCCGTTATAAACCAAAGCCTGTTATAAACCAGAGCCAATTATAAACTAGAGCCCTTTATAAACCAAAGCCCTTCTTAAACCAGAGCCGGTTATAAACCGGGGCCCTTTATAAACCAGAACCCTTTATAAACCAGAGCCCTTTATAAATCAAAGCCGGTTATAAACCATAGCCCGTTATAAACCAGAGCCCCTTATAAACCAAAGCCGGTTATAAACCAGAGCCCCTTATAAACCAAAGCCGGTTATAAACCAGAGCCCGTTATAAATCAAAGGCGGTTATAAACCAGAGTCTGTTATAAACTGGGGCCCTTTATAAACCAGAGCCTGTTATAAACCAGAGGCCTTTTTAAACCAAAGCCCGTTATAAGCCAGAGGCCGTTAAAAACCAGAGCCCTTTATAAACCAGAACCCTTTATAAACCAGAGCCCATTATAAACCATAGCCCTTTATAAACCTGAGCCCTTTATAAACCAGAGCCCTTTATAAACCAGAGCCCTTTATAAAAAAAGAGCCCTTTATAAATCAAAGCTCTTTAGAAACCAAATCCTTTATAAACCAGAGCCCTTTATAAACCAGAGCCTGTTATAAAGCAGATCCCGTTATAAACCAGAGCCCATTATAAACCATAGCCCTTTATAAACCTGAGCCCTTTATAAACCATAGCCCTTTATAAACCTGAGCCCTTTATAAACCAGAGCCCTTTATAAACCAGAGGCCTTTTTAAACCAGAGCCCTTTATAAACCAAAGCCGGTTATAAAGCAGAGCCTGTTATAAACCAGAGGCCTTTTTAAACCAAAGCCCGTTATAAGCCAGATGCCGTTATAAACCAGAGCCCGTTATAAACCAAAGCCTGTTATAAACCAGAGCCAATTATAAACCAGAGCCCTTTATAAACCAAAGCCCTTTTTAAACCAGAGCCGGTTATAAACCGGGGCCCTTTATAAACCAGAACCCTTTATAAACCAGAGCCCTTTATAAATCAAAGCCGGTTATAAACCATAGCCCGTTATAAACCAGAGCCCCTTATAAACCAAAGCCGGTTATAAACCAGAGCCCCTTATAAACCAAAGCCGGTTATAAACCAGAGCCCGTTATAAATCAAAGCCGGTTATAAACCAGAGTCTGTTATAAACCGGGGCCCTTTATAAACCAGAGCCTGTTTTAAACCAGAGGCCTTTTTAAACCAAAGCCCGTTATAAGCCAGAGGCCGTTAAAAAACAGAGCCCTTTATATACCAGAACCCTTTTTAATCCAGAGCCCGTTATAAACCAGAGCCCTTTATAAACCAAAGCCGGTTATAAACCAGAGCTTGTTATAAATCAAAGCCGGTTATAAACCAGAGCCGTTATAAACCACAGCCCTTTATAAACCAGAGCCTGTTATAAACCAGAGGCCTTTATAAACCAAAGCCGGTTATGAACCAGATCCCGTTATAAACCAGATCCATCTATAAACCAAAGCCAGTTATAAACCAAAGCCAATTATAAACGAGAGCCCTTTATAAACCAGAGCCCTTTATAAAAAAAGAGCCCTTTATAAATCAAAGCTCTTTAGAAACCAAATCCTTTATAAACCAGAGCCCTTTATAAACCAGAGCCTGTTATAAAGCAGATCCCGTTATAAACCAGAGCCCGTTATAAACCACAGCCCTTTATAAACCAGAGCCTGTTATAAACCAGAGGCCTTTATAAACCAAAGCTGGTTATAAACCAGATCCCGTTATAAACCAGATCCATTTATAAACCAAAGCCAGTTATAAATCAGAGCCAGTTATAAACCAGAGCCCTTTATAAACCAGAGCCCTTTATAAAAAAAGAGCCCTTTATAAATCAAAGCCCTTTAGAAACCAAATCCTTTATAAACCAGAGCCCTTTATAAACCAGAGCCTGTTATAAACCAGATCCCGTTATAAACCAGAGCCCGTTATAAACCAAAGCCGGTTATAAACCATAGCCCGTTATAAACCAGAGCCCTTTATAAACCAAAGCGGGTTATAAACCAGAGCCCGTTATACATCAAAGCCGGTTATAAACCAGAGTCTGTTATAAACCAGAGCCCTTTATGAACCAGAGCCCATTAAAATCCAGAGCCCTTTATAAACCACAGCTCTTTATTCACCAGATACTTTTTATAAACCAGAGCCCTTTATAAACCAGAGCCCTTTATAAACCAAGGCCGGTTATAAACCAGAATCCGTTATAAACCAGAGCTCTTTATAAATAAAAGTCGGTTATAAACCAGAGCCCTTTATAAACCAAAGCCGGTTATAAACCAGAGCCCGTTATAAACCAGAGCCCTTTATAAACCAAAGCCGGTTATAAATCAGAGCCCGTTATAAACCAAATCCGGTTATAAACCAGAGCCTGTTATAAACCACAGCCCTTTATAAACCAAAGCCGGTTATAAACCATAGCCCATTATAAACCAGAGCGCTTAATAAAACAAAGCCGGTTATAAACCAGATCCTGTTATAAACCAGAGCCCGTTATAACCCAAAGCCTGTTATTAACCAGAGCCAATTATAAACCAGAGCCCTTTATAAACCAAAGCCCTTTTTAAACCAGAGCCGGTTATAAACCGGGGCCCTTTATAAATCAGAACCCTTTATAAACCAGAGCCCTTTATAAATCAAAGCCGGTTATAAACCATAGCCCGTTATAAACCAGAACCCCTTATAAACCAAAGCCGGTTATAAACCAGAGCCCGTTATAAATCAAAGCCGGTTATAAACCAGAGTCTGTTATAAACCAGAGCCCTTTGTAAACCAAAGCCCTTTTTAAACCAGAGCCGGTTATAAACCAGGGCCCTTTATAAACCAGAACCCTTTATAAACCAAAGCCAGTTGTAAACCAGAGCCTGTTATAAACCATAGGCCTTTTTAAACCAAAGCCGGTTATAAATCAGAGCCCGTTATAAACCAAATCCGGTTATAAACCAGAGCCTGTTATAAACCACAGCCATTTATAAACCAAAGCTGGTTATAAACCATAGCCCATTATAAACCAGAGCCCTTAATAAAACAAAGCCGGTTATAAACCAGATCCAGTTATAAACCAGAGCCCGTTATAAACCAAAGCCTGTTATAAACCAGAGCAAATTATAAACTAGAGCCCTTTATAAACCAAAGCCCCTTTTAAACCAGAGCCGGTTATAAACCGGGGCCCTTTATAAACCAGAGCCCTTTATAAACCAAAGCCGGTTATAAACTAGAGCCTGTTATAAACCAGAGCCCTTTATAAACCAAAGCCGGTTATAAACCAGAGCCCGTTATAAACCAGAGCCCTATATAAACCAAAGCCGATTATAAACCAGAGCCTGTTATAAACCAGAGCCCTTTATAAACAAGAGCCCTTTATAAATCAAAGCCGGTTATAAACCAGATCCCTTCATAAACCAAAGCCCTTTTTAAACCAGAGCCGGTTATAAACCGAAGCCGGTTATAAATCAGAGCCTGTTATAAACCAGAGCCCTTTACGAACCAGAGCCCATTAAAATCCAGAGCCCTTTATAAACCAAAGCCCATTATAAACCAGAGCCCTTTATAAACCACAGCTCTTTATTCACCAGATACTTTTTATAAACCAGAGCCCTTTATAAACCAGAGCCCTTTATAAACCAAGGCCGGTTATAAACCAGAAACCGTTATAAACCAGAGCTCTTTATAAATCAAAGCCGGTTATAAACCAGAGCCTGTTATAAACCAAAGCTGGTTATAAACCAGAGCCTGTTATAAACCAGAGCCCTTTATAAACCAAAGCCGGTTATAAACCAGAGCCCGTTATAAACCAGAGCCCTTTATAAACCAAAGCCGGTTAAAATCAGAGCCTGTTATAAACCAAATCCGGTTATAAACCAGAGCCTGTTATAAAACACAGCCCTTTATAAACCAAAGCCGGTTATAAACCATAGCCCATTATAAACCAGAGCCCTTAATAAAACAAAGCCGATTATAAACCAGATCCCTTTATAAACCAGAGCCCTTTATAAACCAAAGCCCTTTTTAAACCAGAGCCGGTTATAAACCGGGGCCCTTTATAAACCAGAACCCTTTATAAACCAGAGCCCTTTATAAATCAAAGCCGGTTATAAACCGTAGCCCGTTATAAACCAGAGCCCCTTATAAACCAAAGCCGGTTATAAACCAGATCCCGTTATAAACCAGATCCATCTATAAACCAAAGCCAGTTATAAACCAAAGCCAATTATAAACGAGAGCCCTTTATAAACCAGAGCCCTTTATAAAAAAAGAGCCCTTTATAAATCAAAGCTCTTTAGAAACCAAATCCTTTATAAACCAGAGCCCTTTATAAACCAGAGCCTGTTATAAAGCAGATCCCGTTATAAACCAGAGCCCATTATAAACCATAGCCCTTTATAAACCTGAGCCCTTTATAAACCATAGCCCTTTATAAACCTGAGCCCTTTATAAACCAGAGCCCTTTATAAACCAGAGGCCTTTTTAAACCAGAGCCCTTTATAAACCAAAGCCGGTTATAAAGCAGAGCCTGTTATAAACCAGAGGCCTTTTTAAACCAAAGCCCGTTATAAGCCAGATGCCGTTATAAACCAGAGCCCGTTATAAACCAAAGCCTGTTATAAACCAGAGCCAATTATAAACCAGAGCCCTTTATAAACCAAAGCCCTTTTTAAACCAGAGCCGGTTATAAACCGGGGCCCTTTATAAACCAGAACCCTTTATAAACCAGAGCCCTTTATAAATCAAAGCCGGTTATAAACCATAGCCCGTTATAAACCAGAGCCCCTTATAAACCAAAGCCGGTTATAAACCAGAGCCCCTTATAAACCAAAGCCGGTTATAAACCAGAGCCCGTTATAAATCAAAGCCGGTTATAAACCAGAGTCTGTTATAAACCGGGGCCCTTTATAAACCAGAGCCTGTTTTAAACCAGAGGCCTTTTTAAACCAAAGCTCGTTATAAGCCAGAGGCCGTTAAAAAACAGAGCCCTTTATATACCAGAACCCTTTTTAAACCAGAGCCCGTTATAAACCAGAGCCCTTTATAAACCAAAGCCGGTTATAAACCAGAGCTTGTTATAAATCAAAGCCGGTTATAAACCAGAGCCGTTATAAACCACAGCCCTTTATAAACCAGAGCCTGTTATAAACCAGAGGCCTTTATAAACCAAAGCCGGTTATGAACCAGATCCCGTTATAAACCAGATCCATCTATAAACCAAAGCCAGTTATAAACCAAAGCCAATTATAAACGAGAGCCCTTTATAAACCAGAGCCCTTTATAAAAAAAGAGCCCTTTATAAATCAAAGCTCTTTAGAAACCAAATCCTTTATAAACCAGAGCCCTTTATAAACCAGAGCCTGTTATAAAGCAGATCCCGTTATAAACCAGAGCCCGTTATAAACCACAGCCCTTTATAAACCAGAGCCTGTTATAAACCAGAGGCCTTTATAAACCAAAGCTGGTTATAAACCAGATCCCGTTATAAACCAGATCCATTTATAAACCAAAGCCAGTTATAAATCAGAGCCAGTTATAAACCAGAGCCCTTTATAAACCAGAGCCCTTTATAAAAAAAAGAGCCCTTTATAAATCAAAGCCCTTTAGAAACCAAATCCTTTATAAACCAGAGCCCTTTATAAACCAGAGCCTGTTATAAACCAGATCCCGTTATAAACCAGAGCCCGTTATAAACCAAAGCCGGTTATAAACCATAGCCCGTTATAAACCAGAGCCCTTTATAAACCAAAGCGGGTTATAAACCAGAGCCCGTTATACATCAAAGCCGGTTATAAACCAGAGTCTGTTATAAACCAGAGCCCTTTATGAACCAGAGCCCATTAAAATCCAGAGCCCTTTATAAACCACAGCTCTTTATTCACCAGATACTTTTTATAAACCAGAGCCCTTTATAAACCAGAGCCCTTTATAAACCAAGGCCGGTTATAAACCAGAATCCGTTATAAACCAGAGCTCTTTATAAATAAAAGTCGGTTATAAACCAGAGCCCTTTATAAACCAAAGCCGGTTATAAACCAGAGCCCGTTATAAACCAGAGCCCTTTATAAACCAAAGCCGGTTATAAATCAGAGCCCGTTATAAACCAAATCCGGTTATAAACCAGAGCCTGTTATAAACCACAGCCCTTTATAAACCAAAGCCGGTTATAAACCATAGCCCATTATAAACCAGAGCGCTTAATAAAACAAAGCCGGTTATAAACCAGATCCCGTTATAAACCAGAGCCCGTTATAACCCAAAGCCTGTTATTAACCAGAGCCAATTATAAACCAGAGCCCTTTATAAACCAAAGCCCTTTTTAAACCAGAGCCGGTTATAAACCGGGGCCCTTTATAAATCAGAACCCTTTATAAACCAGAGCCCTTTATAAATCAAAGCCGGTTATAAACCATAGCCCGTTATAAACCAGAACCCCTTATAAACCAAAGCCGGTTATAAACCAGAGCCCGTTATAAATCAAAGCCGGTTATAAACCAGAGTCTGTTATAAACCAGAGCCCTTTGTAAACCAAAGCCCTTTTTAAACCAGAGCCGGTTATAAACCAGGGCCCTTTATAAACCAGAACCCTTTATAAACCAAAGCCAGTTGTAAACCAGAGCCTGTTATAAACCATAGGCCTTTTTAAACCAAAGCCGGTTATAAATCAGAGCCCGTTATAAACCAAATCCGGTTATAAACCAGAGCCTGTTATAAACCACAGCCATTTATAAACCAAAGCTGGTTATAAACCATAGCCCATTATAAACCAGAGCCCTTAATAAAACAAAGCCGGTTATAAACCAGATCCAGTTATAAACCAGAGCCCGTTATAAACCAAAGCCTGTTATAAACCAGAGCAAATTATAAACTAGAGCCCTTTATAAACCAAAGCCCCTTTTAAACCAGAGCCGGTTATAAACCGGGGCCCTTTATAAACCAGAGCCCTTTATAAACCAAAGCCGGTTATAAACTAGAGCCTGTTATAAACCAGAGCCCTTTATAAACCAAAGCCGGTTATAAACCAGAGCCCGTTATAAACCAGAGCCCTATATAAACCAAAGCCGATTATAAACCAGAGCCTGTTATAAACCAGAGCCCTTTATAAACAAGAGCCCTTTATAAATCAAAGCCGGTTATAAACCAGATCCCTTCATAAACCAAAGCCCTTTTTAAACCAGAGCCGGTTATAAACCGAAGCCGGTTATAAATCAGAGCCTGTTATAAACCAGAGCCCTTTACGAACCAGAGCCCATTAAAATCCAGAGCCCTTTATAAACCAAAGCCCATTATAAACCAGAGCCCTTTATAAACCACAGCTCTTTATTCACCAGATACTTTTTATAAACCAGAGCCCTTTATAAACCAGAGCCCTTTATAAACCAAGGCCGGTTATAAACCAGAAACCGTTATAAACCAGAGCTCTTTATAAATCAAAGCCGGTTATAAACCAGAGCCTGTTATAAACCAAAGCTGGTTATAAACCAGAGCCTGTTATAAACCAGAGCCCTTTATAAACCAAAGCCGGTTATAAACCAGAGCCCGTTATAAACCAGAGCCCTTTATAAACCAAAGCCGGTTAAAATCAGAGCCTGTTATAAACCAAATCCGGTTATAAACCAGAGCCTGTTATAAAACACAGCCCTTTATAAACCAAAGCCGGTTATAAACCATAGCCCATTATAAACCAGAGCCCTTAATAAAACAAAGCCGATTATAAACCAGATCCCTTTATAAACCAGAGCCCGTTATAAACCAAAGCCTGTTATAAACCAGAGCCAATTATAAACCAGAGCCCTTTATAAACCAAAGCCCTTTTTAAACCAGAGCCAGTTATAAACCGGGGCCCTTTATAAACCAGAACCCTTTATAAACCAGAGCCCTTTATAAATCAAAGCCGGTTATAAACCATAGCCCGTTATAAACCAGAGCCCCTTATAAACCAAAGCCGGTTATAAACCAGAGCCCATTATAAATCAAAGCCGGTTATAAACCAGAGTCTGTTATAAACCGGGGCCCTTTATAAACCAGAACCCTTTATAAACCAAAGCCAGTTGTAAACCAGAGCCTGTTATAAACCAGAGGCCTTTTTAAACCAAAGCCCGTTATAAGCCAGAGGCCGTTAAAAACCAGAGCCCTTTATAAACCTGAGCCCTTTATAAACCAGAGCCCTTTATAAACCAGAGGCCTTTTTAAACCAGAGCCCTTTATAAACCAAAGCCGGTTATAAAGCAGAGCCTGTTATAAACCAGAGGCCTTTTTAAACCAAAGCCCGTTATAAGCCAGAGGCCGTTAAAAACCAGAGCCCTTTATATACCAGAACCCTTTTTAAACCAGAGCCCGTTATAAACCAGAGCCCTTTATAAACCAAAGCCGGTTATAAACCAGAGCCTGTTATAAATCAAAGCCGGTTATAAACCAGAGCCGTTATAAACCACAGCCCTTTATAAACCAGAGCCTGTTATAAACCACAGGCCTTTATAAACCAAAGCCGGTTATAAACCAGATCCCGTTATAAACCAGATCCATCTATAAACCAAAGCCAGTTATAAACCAAAGCCAATTATAAACGAGAGCCCTTTATAAAAAAAAGAGCCCTTTATAAATCAAAGCCCTTTAGAAACCAAATCCTTTATAAACCAGAGCCCTTTATAAACCAGAGCGTGTTATAAACCAGATCCCGTTATAAACCAGAGCCAGTTATAAACCACAGCCCTTTATAAACCAGAGGCCTTCATAAACCAAAGCTGGTTATAAACCAGATCCCGTTATAAACCAGATCCATTTATAAACCAAAGCCAGTTATAAATCAGAGCCAGTTATAAACCAGAGCCCTTTATAAACCAAAGCCCTTTATAAAAAAAAAATAGCCCTTTATAAATAAAAGCCCTTTAGAAACCAAATCCTTTATAAACCAGAGCCCTTTATAAACCAGAGCCTGTTATAAACCAGATCCCGTTATAAACCAGAGCCCGTTATAAACCAAAGCCGGTTATAAACCATAGCTCGTTATAAACCAGAGCCCCTTATAAACCAAAGCTGGTTATAAACCAGAGCCCGTTATAAACCAGAGCCCTTTATAAACCAAAGCCGGTTATAAACCAGAGCCCGTTATAAAACACAGCCCTTTATAAATCAAAGCCGGTTATAAACCAGAGCCTGTTATAAACCAGAGGCCTTTTTAAACCAAAGCCTGTTATAAGCCAGAGGCCGTTAAAAACCAGAGCACTTTATATACCAGAACCCTTTATAAACCAGAGCACGTTATAAACCAGAGCCCTTTATAAACCAGAGCCCTTTATAAACCACAGCCTTGTATAAACCAAAGCCGTTTACAAACCAGAGCCCGTTATAAACCATAGCCCTTTATAAGCCAGAGCCCTTTATAAACCACAGCCCTGTATAAACCAAAGCCGTTTACAAACCAGATCCCGTTATAAACCAGAGCCCGTTATAAACCACAGCCCTTTATAAACCAGAGCCTGTTATAAACCAGAGGCCTTTATAAACCAAAGCTGGTTATAAACCAGATCCCGTTATAAACCAGATCCATTTATAAACCAAAGCCAGTTATAAATCAGAGCCAGTTATAAACCAGAGCCCTTTATAAACCAGAGCCCTTTATAAAAAAAAGAGCCCTTTATAAATCAAAGCCCTTTAGAAACCAAATCCTTTATAAACCAGAGCCCTTTATAAACCAGAGCCTGTTATAAACCAGATCCCGTTATAAACCAGAGCCCGTTATAAACCAAAGCCGGTTATAAACCATAGCCCGTTATAAACCAGAGCCCCTTATAAACCAAAGCTGGTTATAAACCAGAGCCCGTTATAAACCAGAGCCCTTTATAAACCAAAGCAGGTTATAAACCAGAGCCCGTTATAAATCAAAGCCGGTTATAAACCAGAGTCTGTTATAAACCAGAGCCCTTTATAAACCAAAGCCGGTTATAAACCATAGCCGTTATAAAACACAGCCCTTTATAAATCAAAGCCGGTTATAAACCAGAGCCTGTTATAAACCAGAGGCCTTTTTAAACCAAAGCCTGTTATAAGCCAGAGGCTGTTAAAAACCAGAGAACTTTATATACCAGAACCCTTTATAAACCAGAGCACGTTATAAACCAGAGCCCTTTATAAACCAGAGCCCTTTATAAACCACAGCTCTTTATTCACCAGATACTTTTTATAAACCAGAGCCCTTTATAAACCAGAGAACCTTTATAAAACAAGGCCGGTTATAAACCAGAAACCGTTATAAACCAGAGCTCTTTATAAATCAAAGCTGGTTATAAACCAGAGCCTGTGATAAACCAAAGCCGGTTATAAACCAGAGCCTGTTATAAACCAGAGCCCTTTATAAACCAAAGCCGGTTATAAACCAGAGCCCGTTATAAACCAGAGCCCTTTATAAACCAAAGCCGGTTATAAATCAGAGCCCGTTATAAACCAAATCCGGTTATAAACCAGAGCCTGTTATAAACCACAGCCCTTTATAAACCAAAGCCGGTTATAAACCATAGCCCATTATAAACCAGAGCCCTTAATAAAACAAAGCCGGTTATAAACCAGATCCCGTTATAAACCAGAGCCCGTTATAAACCAAAGCCGGTTATAAACCATAGCCCATTATAAACCAGAGCCCTTAATAAAACAAAGCCAATTATAAACCAGAGCCCTTTATAAACCAAAGCCCTTTTTAAACCAGAGCCGGTTATAAACCGGGGCCCTTTCTAAACCAGAACCCTTTATAAACCAGAGCCCTTTATAAATCAAAGCCGGTTATAAACCATAGACCGTTATAAACCAGAGCCCCTTATAAACCAAAGCCAGTTATAAAGCAGAGCCCATTATAAATCAAAGCCGGTTATAAACCAGAGCCTGTTATAAACCAGAGCCCTTTATAAACCAGAGCCCTATATAAACCAAAGCCGGCTATAAACCAAAGCCAGTTATAAACCAGAGCCCATTATAAACAAGAGCCCTTTATAAACCAGAGCTCTTTATTCACCAGAGCCTGTAATAAACAAGAGCCCTTTATAAACCAGAGCCCTTTATAAACCAAGGCCGGTTATAAACCAGAGCCCGTTAACAACCAGAGCACTTTATAAACCAAAGCTGGTTATAAACCAGAGCCTGTTATAAACCAGAGCCCTTTATAAACCAGAGCCCTATATAAACCAAACCTGGCTATAAACCAAAGCCAGTTATAAACCAGAGCCCAATATAAACCAGAGCCCTTTATAAACCAGAGCTCTTTATTCACCAGAGCCTGTAATAAACCAGAGCCCTTTATAAACCAGAGCCCTATATAAACCAAACCTGGCTATAAACCAAAGCCAGTTATAAACCAGAGCCCATTATAAACCAGAGCCCTTTATAAACCAGAGCTCTTTATTCACCAGAGCCTGTAATAAACCAGAGCCCTTTATAAACCAGAGCCCTTTATAAACCAAGGCCGGTTATAAACCAGAGCCCGTTAAACACCAGAGCACTTTATATACCAGAACTCTTTATAAACCAGAGCACGTTATAAACCAGAGCCCTTTATAAACCAGAGCCCTTTATAAACCACAGCCATGTATAAACCAAAGCCGGTTATAAACCAGAGCCCATTATAAACCAAAGCCGGTTATAAACCAGAGCCTGTTACAAACCAGAGCCCTTTATAAGCCAAAGCCGGTTATAAACCAGAGCCCGTTATAAACCAAAACCCTATATAAACCAATGCCGGTTATAAACCAGAGCCTGTTATAAACCAGAGCCCTTTATAAACCAGAGCCCTTTATAAATCAAAGCCGGTTATAAACCAGATCCCTTCATTAACCAAAGCCCTTTTTAAACCAGAGCCGGTTATAAACCGAAGCCGGTTATAAATCAGAGCCTGTTATAAACCAGAGCCCTTTATGAACCAAAGCCCATTAAAATCCAGAGCCCTTTATAAACCAAAGCCCGTTATAAACCAGAGCCCTTTATAAACCACAGCTCTTTATTCACCAGATACTTTTTGTAAACCAGAGCCCTTTATAAACCAGAGCCCTTTATAAACCAAGGCCGGTTATAAATCAGAATCCGTTATAAACCAGAGCTCTTTATAAATCAAAGCCGGTTATAAACCAGAGCCTGTTATAAACCAAAGCCGGTTATAAACCAGAGCCTGTTATAAACCAGAGCCCTTAATAAATCAAAGCCGGTTATAAACCAGATCCCGTTATAAACCAGAGCCCGTTATAAACCAAAGCCTGTTATAAACCAGAGCCAATTATAAACCAGAGCCCTTTATAAACCAGAGCCATTTAAAAACCACAGCCATGTATAAACCAAAGCCGGTTACAAACCAGAGCTCGTTATAAACCATAGCCCTTTATAAACCAGAGCCCTTTATAAACCAAAGCCGGTTATAAACCAGAGCCCATTATAAACCAAAGCCGGTTATAAACCAGAGTCTGTTACAAACCAGAGCCCTTTATAAGCCAAAGCCGGTTATAAACCAGAGCCCGTTATAATCCAGAGCCCTATATAAACCAAAGCCGGTTATAAACCAGAGCCTGTTATAAACCAGAGCCCTATATAAACCAAAGCCGGTTATAAACCAGAGCCTGTTATAAACCAGAGCCCTTTATAAACCAGAGCCCTTTATAAATCAAAGCCGGTTATAAACCAGATCCCTTCATAAACCAAAGCCCTTTTTATAACAGAGCCGGTTATAAACCGAAGCCGGTTATAAATCAGAGCGTGTTATAAACCAGAGCCCTTTATGAACCAAAGCCCATTAAAATCCAGAGCCCTTTATAAACCAAAGCCCGTTATAAACCAGAGCCCTTTATAAACCACAGCTCTTTATTCACCAGATACTTTTTGTAAACCAGAGCCCTTTATAAACCAGATCCCTTTATAAACCAAGGCCGGTTATAAACCAGAATCCGTTATAAACCAGAGCTCTTTATAAATCAAAGCCGGTTATAAACCAGAGCCTGTTATAAACCAAAGCCGGTTATAAACCAGAGCCTGTTATAAACCAGAGCCCTTAATAAATCAAAGCCGGTTATAAACCAGATCCCGTTATAAACCAGAGCCCGTTATAAACCAAAGCCTGTTATAAACCAGAGCCAATTATAAACCAGAGCCCTTTATAAACCAGAGCCCTTTATAAATCAAAGCCGGTTATAAACAATAGCCCGTTATAAACCAGAGCCCCTTATAAACCAAAGCCGGTTATAAACCAGAGCCTGTTATAAACCAAAGCCGGTTATAAACCAGAGCCTGTTATAAACCAGAGCCCTTAATAAATCAAAGCCGGTTATAAACCAGATCCCGTTATAAACCAGAGCCCGTTATAAACCAAAGCCTGTTATAAACCAGAGCCAATTATAAACCAGAGCCCTTTATAAACCAGAGCCCTTTATAAATCAAAGCCGGTTATAAACAATAGCCCGTTATAAACCAAAGCCGGTTATAAACCAGAGCCTGTTATAAATCAAAGACGGTTATAAATCAGAGCCTGTTATAAACCAGAGCCCTTTATGAAACAAAGCCCATTAAAATCCAGAGCCCTTTATAAACCAAAGCCCGTTATAAACCAGAGCCCTTTATAAACCACAGCTCTTTATTCACCTGATACTTTTTGTAAACCAGAGCCCTTTATAAACCAGATCCCTTTATAAACCAAGGCCGGTTATAAACCAGAATCCGTTATAAACCAGAGCTCTTTATAAATCAAAGCCGGTTATAAACCAGAGCCTGTTATAAACCAAAGCCGGTTATAAACCAGAGCCTGTTATAAACCAGAGCCCTTAATAAATCAAAGCCGGTTATAAACCAGATCCCGTTATAAACCAGAGCCCGTTATAAACCAAAGCCTGTTATAAACCAGAGCCAATTATAAACCAGAGCCCTTTATAAACCAGAGCCCTTTATAAATCAAAGCCGGTTATAAACCATAGCCCGTTATAAACCAGAGCCCCTTATAAACCAAAGCCGGTTATAAACCAGAGCCCGTTATAAATCAAAGCCGGTTATAAACCAGAGTCTGTTATAAACCAGAGCCCTTTATATACCAAAGCCCTTTTTAAACCAGAGCCGGTTATAAACTGAGGCCCTTTATAAACCAGAACCCTTTATAAACCAAAGCCAGTTGTAAACCAGAGCCTGTTATACACCAGAGGCCTTTTTAAACCAAAGCCCGTTATAAGCCAGAGGCCGTTAACAACCAGAGCCCTTTATAAACCAGAACCCTTTATGAACCAGAGCCCATTATAAACCATAGCCCTTTATGAACCTGAGCCCTTTATAAACCAGAGCCCTTTATAAACCAGAGGCCTTTTTAAACCAGAGCCCTTTATAAACCAAAGCCGGTTATAAACCAGAGCCTGTTATAAACCAGAGGCCTTTTTAAACCAAAGCCCGTTATAAGCCAGAGTCCGTTAAAAACCAGAGCCCTATATATACCAGAACCATTTTTAAACCAGAGCCCGTTATAAACCAGAGCCCTTTATAAACCAAAGCCGGTTATAAACCAGAGCCTGTTATAAATCAAAGACGGTTATAAACCAGAGCCGTTATAAACCACAGCCCTTTATAAACCAGAGCCTGTTATAAACCAGAGGCCTTTATAAACCAAAGCCGGTTATAAACCAGATCCCGTTAAAAACCAGATCCATCTATAAACCAAAGCCAGTTATAAACCAAAGCCAATTATAAACCAGAGCCCTTTATAAACCAGAGCCCTTTATAAAAAAAAGAGCCCTTTATAAATCAAAGCCCTTTAGAAACCAAATCCTTTATAAACTAGAGCCCTTTATAAACCAGAGTCTGTTATAAACCAGATCCCGTTATAAACCAGAGCCCGTTATAAACCACAGCCCTTTATAAACCAGAGCCTGTTATAAACCAGAGGCCTTTATAAACCAAAGCTGGTTATAAACCAGATCCCGTTATAAACCAGATCCATTTATAAACCAAAGCCAGTTATAAATCAGAGCCAGTTATAAACCAGAGCCCTTTATAAACCAGAGCCCTTTATAAAAAAAAGAGCCCTTTATAAATCAAAGCCCTTTAGAAACTAAATCCTTTATAAACCAGAGCCCTTTAAAAACCAGAGCCTGTTATAAACCAGATCCCGTTATAAACCAGAGCCCGTTATAAACAACAGCCCTTTATAAACCAGAGCCTGTTATAAACCAGAGCCCTTTATAAACCAAAGCCGGTTATAAACCATAGCCGTTATAAAACACAGCCCTTTATAAATCAAAGCCGGTTATAAACCAGAGCCTGTTATTAACCAGAGGCCTTTTTAAACCAAAGCCTGTTATAAGCCAGAGCCCGTTATAAATCAAAGCCGGTTATAAACCAGAGTCTGTTATAAACCAGAGCCCTTTATAAACCAAAGCCGGTTATAAACCATAGCCGTTATAAAACACAGCCCTTTATAAATCAAAGCCGGTTATAAACCAGAGCCTGTTATAAACCAGAGGCCTTTTTAAACCAAAGCCTGTTATAAGCCAGAGGACGTTAAAAACCAGAGCACTTTATATACCAGAACCCTTTATAAACCAGAGCACGTTATAAACCAGAGCCCGTTATTAATCAGAGCCCGTTATAAACCAGAGCCCTTTAAAAACCAGAACCCTTTATAAACCAGAGCCCGTTATAAACCACAGCCCGTTATGAACCAGAGCTCTTTATAAACCAAAGCCAGTTATAAACCAGAGCCCGTTATAAACCAGACACCTTTATAAACCAGAGCCCGTTATAAACCAGAGCCCTTTAAAAACCAAGGCCGGTTATAAACCAGAATCCGTTATAAACCAGAGCTCTTTATAAATCAAAGTCGGTTATAAACAAGAGCCTGTTATGAACCAGAGGCTTTTTAAACCAAAGCTTGTTATAAGCCAGAAGCCGATAAAAACCAGTGCCCTTTATAATCCAAAGCCCGTTATAAACCAGAGCCTGTTATAAACCAGAGGCCTTTTTAAACCAAAGCCCGTTATAAGCCAGAGGCCGTTAAAAACCAGAGCCCTTTATATACCAGAACCATTTTTAAACCAGAGCCCGTTATAAACCAGAGCCCTTTATAAACCAAAGCCGGTTATAAACCAGAGCCTGTTATAAATCAAAGCCGGTTATAAACCAGAGCCGTTATAAACAACAGCCCTTTATAAACCAGAACCTGTTATAAACCACAGCCCTTTATAAACCAGAGCCTGTTATAAACCAGAGCCCTTTATAAACCAAAGCCGGTTATAAACCATAGCCCTTATAAAACACAGCCCTTTATAAATCAAAGCCGGTTATAAACCAGAGCCTGTTATAAACCAGAGGCCTTTTTAAACCAAAGCCTGTTATAAGCCAGAGCCCGTTATAAATCAAAGCCGGTTATAAACCAGAGTCTGTTATAAACCAGAGCCCTTTATAAACCAAAGCCGGTTATAAACCATAGCCGTTATAAAACACAGCCCTTTATAAATCAAAGCCGGTTATAAACCAGAGCCTGTTATAAACCAGAGGCCTTTTTAAACCAAAGCCTGTTATAAGCCAGAGGCCGTTAAAAACCAGAGCACTTTATATACCAGAACCCTTTATAAACTAGAGCACGTTATAAACCAGAGCCCGTTATTAATCACAGCCCGTTATAAACCAGAGCCCTTTAAAAACCAGAACCCTTTATAAACCAGAGCCCGTTATAAACCACAGCCCGTTATGAACCAGAGCTCTTTATAAACCAAAGCCAGTTATAAACAAGAGCCTGTTATGAACCAGAGGCTTTTTAAACCAAAGCTTGTTATAAGCCAGAAGCCGATAAAAACCAGTGCCCTTTATAATCCAAAGCCCGTTATAAACCAGAGCCCATTACAAACCAGAGCCTGTTATAAACCAGAGCCAATTAGAAACCAGAGCCCTTTATAAACCAAAGCCCTTTTTAAACCAGAGCCGGTTATAAACCGGGGCCCTTTATACACCAGAACCCTTTATAAACCAGAGCCCTTTATAAACCACAGCCCTGTATAAACCAAAGCCGGTTACAAACCAGAGCCGTTATAAACCACAGCCCTTTATAAACCAGAGCCTGTTATAAACCAGAGGCCTTTATAAACCAAAGCTGGTTATAAACCAAATCCCGTTATAAACCAGATCCATTTATAAACCAAAGGCAGTTATAAATCAGAGCCAGTTATAAACCAGAGCCCTTTATAAACCAGAGCCCTTTATAAAAAAAAGAGCCCTTTATAAATCAAAGCCCTTTAAAAACCAAATCCTTTATAAAACAGAGCCCTTTATAAACCAGAGCCTGTTATAAACCAGATCCCGTTATAAACCAGAGCCCGTTATAAACCAAAGCCGCTTATAAACCATAGCCCGTTATAAACCAGAGCCCCTTATAAACCAAAGCTGGTTATAAACCAGAGCCCGTTATGAACCAGAGCCCTTTATAAACCAAAGCCGGTTATAAACCAGAGCCCGTTATAAATCAAAGCCGGTTATAAACCAGAGTCTGTTATAAACCAGAGCCCTTTATAAACCAAAGCCGGTTATAAACCATAGCCGTTATAAAACACAGCCCTTTATAAATCAAAGCCGGTTATAAACCAGAGCCTGTTATAAACCAGAGGCCTTTAGAAACCAAATCCTTTATAAACCAGAGCCCTTTATAAACCAGAGCCTGTTATAAACCAGATCCCGTTATAAACCAGAGCCCGTTATAAACCAAAGCCGCTTATAAACCATAGCCCGTTATAAACCAGAGCCCCTTATAAACCAAAGCTGGTTATAAACCAGAGCCCGTTATGAATCAGAGCCCTTTATAAACCAAAGCCGGTTATAAACCAGAGCCCGTTATAAATCAAAGCCGGTTATAAACCAGAGTCTGTTATAAACCAGAGCCCTTTATAAACCAAAGCCGGTTATAAACCATAGCCGTTATAAAACACAGCCCTTTATAAATCAAAGCCGGTTATAAACCAGAGCCTGTTATAAACCAGAGGCCTTTTTAAACCAAAGCCTGTTATAAGCCAGAGCCCGTTATAAATCAAAGCCGGTTATAAACCAGAGTCTGTTATAAACCAGAGCCCTTTATAAACCAAAGTCGGTTATAAACCATAGCCGTTATAAAACACAGCCCTTTATAAATCAAAGCCGGTTATAAACCAGAGCCTGTTATAAACCAGAGGCCTTTTTAAACCAAAGCCTGTTATAAGCCAAAGCCCGTTATAAACCAGAGCCCTTTAAAAACCAGAACCCTTTATAAACCAGAGCCCGTTATAAACCACAGCCCGTTATGAACCAGAGCTCTTTATAAACCAAAGCCAGTTATAAACCAGAGCCCGTTATAAACCAGACACCTTTATAAACCAGAGCCCATTATAAACCAGAGCTCTTTAAAAACCAAGGCCGGTTATAAACCTGAATCCGTTATAAACCAGAGCTCTTTATAAATCAAAGCCGGTTATAAACAAGAGCCTGTTATGAACCAGAGGCTTTTTAAACCAAAGCTTGTTATAAGCCAGAGGCCGATAAAAACCAGAGCCCTTTATAATCCAAAGCCCGTTATAAACCATAGCCCATTAGAAACCAGAGCCCTTTATAAACCAGAACCTTTTATAAACCAGAGCCCTTTATAAACCAGAGCCCTTTATAAACCACAGCCCTGTATAAACCAAAGCCGGTTACAAACCAGAGCCGTTATAAACCACAGCCCTTTATAAACCAGAGCCTGTTATAAACCAGAGGCCTTCATAAACCAAAACTGGTTATAAACCAGATCCCGTTATAAACCAGAGCCTGTTATAAAACCAAAGCCTGTTATAAACAAGAGCCAATTAGAAACCAGAGCCCTTTATAAACCAAAGCCCTTTTTAAACCAGAGCCGGTTATAAACCGGGTCCCCTTATAAACCAAAGCCGGTTATAAACCAGAGCCCGTTATAAATCAAAGCCGGTTATAAACCAGAGTCTGTTATAAACCAGAGCCCTTTATAAACCAAAGCCAGTTATAAACCAGAGCCTGTTATAAATCAAAGCCGGTTATAAACCAGAGTCGTTATAAACCACAGCCCTTTATAAACCAGAGCCTGTTATAAACCAGAGGCCTTTATAAACCAAAGCCGGTTATAAACCAGATCCTGTTATAAACCAGATCCATTTATAAAACAAAGCCAGTTATAAACCAAAACCAATTATAAACCAGAGCCCTTTATAAACCAGAGCCCTTTATAAAAAAAAGAGCCCTTTATAAATCAAAGCCCTTTAGAAACCAAATCCTTTATAAACCAGAGCCCTTTATAAACCAGAGCCTGTTATAAACCAGATCCCGTTATAAACCAGAGCCCGTTATAAACCAAAGCCGCTTATAAACCATAGCCCGTTATAAACCAGAGCCCCTTATAAACCAAAGCTGGTTATAAACCAGAGCCCGTTATGAATCAGAGCCCTTTATAAACCAAAGCCGGTTATAAACCAGAGCCCGTTATAAATCAAAGCCGGTTATAAACCAGAGTCTGTTATAAACCAGAGCCCTTTATAAACCAAAGCCGGTTATAAACCATAGCCGTTATAAAACACAGCCCTTTATAAATCAAAGCCGGTTATAAACCAGAGCCTGTTATAAACCAGAGGCCTTTTTAAACCAAAGCCTGTTATAAGCCAGAGCCCGTTATAAATCAAAGCCGGTTATAAACCAGAGTCTGTTATAAACCAGAGCCCTTTATAGACCAAAGCCGGTTACAAACCAGAGCCGTTATAAACCACAGCCCTTTATAAACCAGAGCCTGTTATAAACCAGAGGCCTTCATAAACCAAAACTGGTTATAAACCAGATCCCGTTATAAACCAGAGCCCGTTATAAAACCAAAGCCTGTTATAAACAAGAGCCAATTAAAAAACCAGAGCCCTTTATAAACCAAAGCCCTTTTTAAACCAGAGCCGGTTATAAACCGGGTCCCCTTATAAACCAAAGCCGGTTATAAACCAGAGCCCGTTATAAATCAAAGCCGGTTATAAACCAGAGTCTGTTATAAACCAGAGCCCTTTATAAACCAAAGCCAGTTATAAACCAGAGCCTGTTATAAAACAAAGCCGGTTATAAACCAGAGTCGTTATAAACCACAGCCCTTTATAAACCAGAGCCTGTTATAAACCAGAGGCCTTTATAAACCAAAGCCGGTTATAAACCAGATCCCGTTATAAACCAGATCCATTTATAAAACAAAGCCAGTTATAAACCAAAACCAATTATAAACCAGAGCCCTTTATAAACCAGAGCCCTTTATAAAAAAAAGAGCCCTTTATAAATCAAAGCCCTTTAGAAACCAAATCCTTTATAAACCAGAGCCCTTTATAAACCAGAGCCTGTTATAAACCAGATCCCGTTATAAACCAGAGCCCGTTATAAACCAAAGCCGCTTATAAACCATAGCCTGTTATAAACCAGAGCCCCTTATAAACCAAAGCTGGTTATAAACCAGAGCCCGTTATGAATCAGAGCCCTTTATAAACCAAAGCCGGTTATAAACCAGAGCCCATTATAAATCAAAGCCGGTTATAAACCAGAGTCTGTTATAAACCAGAGCCCTTTATAAACCAAAGCCGGTTATAAACCATAGCCGTTATAAAACACAGCCATTTATAAATCAAAGCCGGTTATAAACCAGAGCCTGTTATAAACCAGAGGCCTTTTTAAACCAAAGCCTGTTATAAGCCAGAGCCCGTTATAAATCAAAGCCGGTTATAAACCAGAGTCTGTTATAAACCAGAGCCCTTTATAAACCAAAGCCGGTTACAAACCAGAGCCGTTATAAACCACAGCCCTTTATAAACCAGAGCCTGTTATAAACCAGAGGCCTTCATAAACCAAAACTGGTTATAAACCAGATCCCGTTATAAACCAGAGCCCGTTATAAAACCAAAGCCTGTTATAAACAAGAGCCAATTAGAAACCAGAGCCCTTTATAAACCAAAGCCCTTTTTAAACCAGAGCCGGTTATAAACCGGGTCCCCTCATAAACCAAAGCCGGTTATAAACCAGAGCCCGTTATAAATCAAAGCCGGTTATAAACCAGAGTCTGTTATAAACCAGAGCCCTTTATAAACCAAAGCCAGTTATAAACCAGAGCCTCTTATAAATCAAAGCCGGTTATAAACCAGAGTCGTTATAAAATACAGCCCTTTATAAACCAGAGCCTGTTATAAACCAGAGGCCTTTATAAACCAAAGCCGGTTATAAACCAGATCCCGTTATAAACCAGATCCATTTATAAAACAAAGCCAGTTATAAACCAAAACCAATTATAAACCAGAGCCCTTTATAAACCAGAGCCCTTTATAAAAAAAAGAGCCCTTTATAAATCAAAGCCCTTTAGAAACCAAATCCTTTATAAACCAGAGCCATTTATAAACCAGAGCCTGTTATAAACCAGATCCCGTTATAAACCAGAGCCCGTTATAAACCAAAGCCGCTTATAAACCATAGCCCGTTATAAACCAGAGCCCCTTATAAACCAAAGCTGGTTATAAACCAGAGCCCGTTATGAATCAGAGCCCTTTATAAACCAAAGCCTGTTATAAAGCCAGAGCCCGTTATAAATCAAAGCCGGTTATAAACCAGAGTCTGTTATAAACCAGAGCCCTTTATAAACCAAAGCCGGTTATTAAACATAGCCGTTATAATACACAGCCCTTTATAAATCAAAGCCGGTTATAAACCAGAGCCTGTTATAAACCAGAGGCCTTTTTAAACCAAAGCCTGTTATAAACCAGAGCCCTTTAAAAACCAGAACCCTTTATAAACCAGAGCCCGTTATAAACCACAGCCCGTTATGAACCAGAGCTCTTTATAAACCAAAGCCAGTTATAAACCAGAGCCCGTTATAAACCAGACACCTTTATAAACCAGAGCCCATTATAAACCAGAGCCCTTTAAAAACCAAGGCCAGTTATAAACCAGAATCCGTTATAAACCAGAGCTCTTTATAAATCAAAGCCGGTTATAAACAAGAGCCTGTTATGAACCAGAGGCTTTTTAAACCAAAGCTTGTTATAAGCCAGAGGCCGATAAAAACCAGAGCCCTTTATAATCCAAAGCCCGTTATAAACCAGAGCCCATTAGAAACCAGAGCCCTTTATAAACCAGAACCTTTTATAAACCAGAGCCCTTTATAAACCAGAGCCCTTTATAAACCACAGCCCTGTATAAACCAAAGCCGGTTACAAACCAGAGCCGTTATAAACAACAGCCCTTTATAAACCAGAGCCTGTTATAAACCAGAGGCCTTCATAAACCAAAACTGGTTATAAACCAGATCCCGTTATAAACCAGAGCCCGTTATAAAACCAAAGCCTGTTATAAACAAGAGCCAATTAGAAACCAGAGCCCTTTATAAACCAAAGCCCTTTTTAAACCAGAGCCGGTTATAAACCGGGTCCCCTTATAAACCAAAGCCGGTTATAAACCAGAGCCCGTTATAAATCAAAGCCGGTTATAAACCAGAGTCTGTTATAAACCAGAGCCCTTTATAAACCAAAGCCAGTTATAAACCAGAGCCTGTTATAAATCAAAGCCGGTTATAAACCAGAGTCGTTATAAACCACAGCCCTTTATAAACCAGAGCCTGTTATAAACCAGAGGCCTTTATAAACCAAAGCCGGTTATAAACCAGATCCCGTTATAAACCAGATCCATTTATAAAACAAAGCCAGTTATAAACCAAAACCAATTATAAACCAGAGCCCTTTATAAACCAAAGCCGGTTATAAACCATAGCCGTTATAAAACACAGCCCTTTATAAATCAAAGCCGGTTATAAACCAGAGCCTGTTATAAACCAGAGGCCTTTTTAAACCAAAGCCTGTTATAAGCCAGAGCCCGTTATAAATCAAAGCCGGTTATAAACCAGAGTCTGTTATAAACCAGAGCCCTTTATAAACCAAAGCCGGTTATAAACCATAGCCGTTATAAAACACAGCCCTTTATAAATCAAAGCCGGTTATAAACCAGAGCCTGTTATAAACCAGAGGCCTTTTTAAACCAAAGCCTGTTATAAGCCAGAGCCCGTTATAAACCAGAGCCCTTTACAAACCAGAACCCTTTATAAACCAGAGCCCGTTATAAACCACATCCCGTTATGAACCAGAGCTCTTTATAAACCAAAGCCAGTTATAAACCAGAGCCCGTTATAAACCAGACACCTTTATAAACCAGAGCCCATTATAAACCAGAGCCCTTTAAAAACCAAGGCTGGTTATAAACCAGAATCCGTTATAAACCAGAGCTCTTTATAAATCAAAGCCGGTTATAAACAAGAGCCTGTTATGAACCAGAGGCTTTTTAAACCAAAGCTTGTTATAAGCCAGAGGCCAATAAAAACCAGAGCCCTTTATAATCCAAAGCCCGTTATAAACCAGAGCCCATTAGAAACCAGAGCCCTTTATAAACCAGAACCTTTTATAAACCAGAGCCCTTTATAAACCAGAGCCCTTTATAAACCACAGCCCTGTATAAACCAAAGCCGGTTACAAACCAGAGCCGTTATAAACCACAGCCCTTTATAAACCAGAGCCTGTTATAAACCAGAGGCCTTCATAAACCAAAACTGGTTATAAACCAGATCCCGTTATAAACCAGAGCCCGTTATAAAACCAAAGCCTGTTATAAACAAGAGCCAATTAGAAACCAGAGCCCTTTATAAACCAAAGCCCTTTTTAAACCAGAGCCGGTTATAAATCGGGTCCCCTTATAAACCAAAGCCGGTTATAAACCAGAGCCCGTTATAAATCAAAGCCGGTTATAAACCAGAGTCTGTTATAAACCAGAGCCCTTTATAAACCAAAGCCTGTTATAAACCAGAGCCTCTTATAAATCAAAGCCGGTTATAAACCAGAGTCGTTATAAACCACAGCCCTTTATAAACCAGAGCCTGTTATAAACCAGAGGCCTTTATAAACCAAAGCCGGTTATAAACCAGATCCCGTTATAAACCAGATCCATTTATAAAACAAAGCCAGTTATAAACCAAAACCAATTATAAACCAGAGCCCTTTATAAACCAGAGCCCTTTATAAAAAAAAGAGCCCTTTATAAATCAAAGCCCTTTAGAAACCAAATCCTTTATAAACCAGAGCCCTTTATAAACCAGAGCCTGTTATAAACCAGATCCCGTTATAAACCAGAGCCCGTTATAAACCAAAGCCGCTTATAAACCATAGCCCGTTATAAACCAGAGCCCCTTATAAACCAAAGCTGGTTATAAACCAGAGCCCGTTATGAATCAGAGCCCTTTATAAACCAAAGCCGGTTATAAACCAGAGCCCGTTATAAATCAAAGCCGGTTATAAACCAGAGTCTGTTATAAACCAGAGCCCTTTATAAACCAAAGCCGGTTATAAACCATAGCCGTTATAAAACACAGCCCTTTATAAATCAAAGCCGGTTATAAACCAGAGCCTGTTATAAACCAGAGGCCTTTTTAAACCAAAGCCTGTTATAAGCCAGAGCCCGTTATAAATCAAAGCCGGTTATAAACCAGAGTCTGTTATAAACCAAATCCTTTATAGACCAGAGCCCTTTATGAACCAGAGCCTGTTATAAACCAGATCCCGTTATAAACCAGAGCCCGTTATAAACCAAAGCCGCTTATAAACCATAGCCCGTTATAAACCAGAGCCCCTTATAAACCAAAGCTGGTTATAAACCAGAGCCCGTTATGAATCAGAGCCCTTTATAAACCAAAGCCGGTTATAAACCAGAGCCCGTTATAAATCAAAGCCGGTTATAAACCAGAGTCTGTTATAAACCAGAGCCCTTTATAAACCAAAGCCGGTTATAAACCATAGCCGTTATAAAACACAGCCCTTTATAAATCAAAGCCGGTTATAAACCAGAGCCTGTTATAAACCAGAGGCCTTTTTAAACCAAAGCCTGTTATAAGCCAGAGCCCGTTATAAATCAAAGCCGGTTATAAACCAGAGTCTGTTATAAACCAGAGCCCTTTATAAACCAAAGCCGGTTATAAACCATAGCCGTTATAAAACACAGCCCTTTATAAATCAAAGCCGGTTATAAACCAGAGCCTGTTATAAACCAGAGGCCTTTTTAAACCAAAGCCTGTTATAAGCCAGAGCCCGTTATAAACCAGAGCCCTTTAAAAACCAGAACCCTTTATAAACCAGAGCCCGTTATAAACCACAGCCCGTTATGAACCAGAGCTCTTTATAAACCAAAGCCAGTTATAAACCAGAGCCCGTTATAAACCAGACACCTTTATAAACCAGAGCCCGTTATAAACCAGAGCCCTTTAAAAACCAAGGCCGGTTATAAACCAGAATCCGTTATAAACCAGAGCTCTTTATAAATCAAAGCCGGTTATAAACAAGAGCCTGTTATGAACCAGAGGCTTTTTAAACCAAAGCTTGTTATAAGCCAGAGGCCGATAAAAACCAGAGCCCTTTATAATCCAAAGCCCGTTATAAACCAGAGCCCATTAGAAACCAGAGCCCTTTATAAACCAGAACCTTTTATAAACCAGAGCCCTTTATAAACCAGAGCCCTTTATAAACCACAGTCCTGTATAAACCAAAGCCGGTTACAAACCAGAGCCGTTATAAACCACAGCCCTTTATAAACCAGAGCCTGTTATAAACCAGAGGCCTTCATAAACCAAAACTGGTTATAAACCAGATCCCGTTATAAACCAGAGCCCGTTATAAAACCAAAGCCTGTTATAAACAAGAGCCAATTAGAAACCAGAGCCCTTTATAAACCAAAGCCCTTTTTAAACCAGAGCCGGTTATAAACCGGGTCCCCTTATAAACCAAAGCCGGTTATAAACCAGAGCCCGTTATAAATCAAAGCCGGTTATAAACCAGAGTCTGTTATAAACCAGAGCCCTTTATAAACCAAAGCCAGTTATAAACCAGAGCCTGTTATAAGTCAAAGCCGGTTATAAACCAGAGTCGTTATAAACCACAGCCCTTTATAAACCAGAGCCTGTTATAAACCAGAGGCCTTTATAAACCAAAGCCGGTTATAAACCAGATCCCGTTATAAACCAGATCCATTTATAAAACAAAGCCAGTTATAAACCAAAACCAATTATAAACCAGAGCCCTTTATAAACCAGAGCCCTTTATAAAAAAAAGAGCCCTTTATAAATCAAAGCCCTTTAGAAACCAAATCCTTTATAAACCAGAGCCCTTTATAAACCAGAGCCTGTTATAAATCAGATCCCATTAAAAACCAGAGCCCGTTATAAACCAAAGCCGGTTATAAACCAGAGCCTGTTATAAACCAGAGGCCTTTTTAAACCAAAGCCTGTTATAAGCCAGAGGCCATTAAAAACGAGAGCGCTTTATATACCAGAACCCTTTATAAACCAGAGCACGTTATAAATCAGAGCCCTTTATAAAACACAGCCCTTTATAAACCACAGCCCTGTATAAACCAAAGCCAGTTACAAACCAGAGCCCGTTATAAACCATACCCTTTATAAACTAGAGCCCTTTATAAACCAGAGCCCTTTATAAATCAAAGCCGGTTATAAACCAGAGCCCGTTATAAACCAAAGCCTGTTATAAACCAGAGCTCGTTCTAAACCAAAGCCTGTTTTAAACCAGAGGCAATTATAAACCAAAGCCCTTTATAAACCAAAGGCCTTTATAAACCAAAGCCGGTAATAAACCAGAGCCTGTTATAAACAAGAGGCCTTTTTAAACCAAAGCCCGTTATAAGCTAGAGGCCGTTAAAAACCAGAGCCCTTTATAAACCAGAGCCTGTTATAAACTAGAGGCCTTTATAAACCAAAGCCTGTTATAAACCAGATCCCGTTATAAACCAGATCCATTTATAAACCAAAGCCAGTTATATATCAGAGACAGTTATAAACCAGAGCCCTTTATAAACCAGAGCCCTTTATAAAAAAAAGAGCCCTTTATAAATCAAAGCCCTTTAGAAACCAAATCCTTTATAAACCAGAGCCCTTTATAAACCAGAGCCTGTTATAAACCAGATCCCGTTATAAACCAGACACCTTTATAAACCAGAGCCCGTTATAAACCAGAGCCCTTTAAAAACCAAGGCCGGTTATAAACCAGAATCCGTTATAAACCAGAGCTCTTTATAAATCAAAGCCAGTTATAAACAAGAGCCTGTTATGAACCAGAGGCTTTTTAAACCAAAGCTTGTTATAAGCCAGAGGCCGATAAAAACCAGAGCCCTTTATAATCCAAAGCCCGTTATAAACCAGAGCCCATTAGAAACCAGAGCCCTTTATAAACCAGAACTTTTATTAACCAGAGCCCTTTATAAACCAGAGCCCTTTATAAACCACAGCCCTGTATAAACCAAAGCCGGTTACAAACCAGAGCCGTTATAAACCACAGCCCTTTATAAACCATAGCCTGTTATAAACCAGAGCCCGTTATAAAACCAAAGCCTGTTATAAACAAGAGCAAATTAGAAACCAGAGCCCTTTATAAACCAAAGCCCTTTTTAAACCAGAGCCGGTTATAAACCGGGTCCCATTATAAACCAAAGCCGGTTATAAACCAGAGCCCGTTATAAATCAAAGCCGGTTATAAACCAGAGTCTGTTATAAACCAGAGCCCTTTATAAACCAAAGCCAGTTATAAACCAGAGCCTGTTATAAATCAAAGCCGGTTATAAACCAGAGTCGTTATAAACCACAGCCCTTTATAAACCAGAGCCTGTTATAAACCAGAGGCCTTTATAAACCAAAGCCGGTTATAAACCAGATCCCGTTATAAACCAGATCCATTTATAAAACAAAGCCAGTTATAAACCAAAACCAATTATAAACCAGAGCCCTTTATAAACCAGAGCCCTTTATAAAAAAAAGAGCCCTTTATAAATCAAAGCCCTTTAGAAACCAAATCCTTTATAAACCAGAGCCCTTTATAAACCAGAGCCTGTTATAAACCAGATCCCGTTATAAACCAGAGCCCGTTATAAACCAAAGCCGGTTATAAACCAGAGCCTGTTATAAACCAGAGGCCTTTTTAAACCAAAGCCTGTTATAAGCCAGAGGCCATTAAAAACGAGAGCGCTTTATATACCAGAACCCTTTATAAACCAGAGCACGTTATAAATCAGAGCCCTTTATAAACCAGAGCCCTTTATAAACCACAGCCCTGTATAAACCAAAGCCAGTTACAAACCAGAGCCCGTTATAAACCATACCCTTTATAAACTAGAGCCCTTTATAAACCAGAGCCCTTTATAAACCAAAGCCTGTTATAAACCAGAGCTCGTTATAAACCAAAGCCTGTTTTAAACCAGAGGCAATTATAAACCAAAGCCCTGTATAAACCAAAGCCCTTTATAAACCAAAGCCGGTAATAAACCAGAGCCTGTTATAAACAAGAGGCCTTTTTAAACCAAAGCCCGTTATAAGCTAGAGGCCGTTAAAAACCAGAGCCCTTTATAAACCAGAGCATGTTATAAACTAGAGGCCTTTATAAACCAAAGCCGGTTATAAACATGATCCCGTTATAAACCAGATCCATTTATAAACCAAAGCCAGTTATGTATCAGAGCCAGTTATAAACCAGAGCCTTTTATAAACCAGAGCCCTTTATAAAAAAAAGAGCCCTTTATAAATCAAAGCCTGTTATAAACCAGATCCCGTTATAAACCAGAGCCCGTTATAAACCAAAGCCGGTTAAAAACCATAGCCCGTTATAAACCAGAGCCCCTTATAAACCAAAGCTGGTTATAAACCAGAGCCCGTTATAAATCAAAGCCGGTTATAAACCAGAGCCGTTATAAACCAGAGGCCTTTTTAAACCAAAGCCTGTTATAAGCCAGAGGCCGTTAAAGACCAGAGCACTTTATATACCAGAACCCTTTATAAACCAGAGCACGTTATAAACCAGAGCCCGTTATTAATCAGAGCCTGTTATAAACCAGAGCCCTTTAAAACCAGAACCCTTTATAAACCAGAGCCCGTTATAAACCACAGCCCGTTATGAACCAGAGCTCTTTATAAACCAAACCCAGTTATAAACCAGAGCCCGTTATAAACAAGGCACCTTTATAAACCAGAGCCCGTTATAAACCAGAGCCCTTTATAAACCAAGGCCAGTTATAAACCAGAATCCGTTATAAACCAGAGCTCTTTATAAATCAAAGCCGGTTATAAACCAGAGCCTTTTATGAACCAGAGGCTTTTTAAACCAAAGCTTGTTATAAGCCAGAGGCCGATAAAAACCAGAGCCCTTTATAATCCAAAGCCCTTTATAAATCAGAACCTTTTATAAACCAGAGCCCGTTATAAACCAGAGCCCTTTATAAACCACAGCCCTGTATAAACCAAAGCCGGTTACAAACCAGAGCCGTTATAAACCACAGCCCTTTATAAACCAGAGCCTGTTATAAACCAAAGGCCTTCATAAACCAAAACCGGTTATAAACCAGATCCCGTTATAAACCAGAGCCCGTTATAAACCAAAGCCTGTTATAAACCAGAGCCAATTAGAAACCAGAGCCCTTTATAAACCAAAGCCCTTTTTAAACCAGAGCCGGTTATAAACCGGGTCCCCTTATAAACCAAAGCCGGTTATAAACCAGAGCCCGTTATATTCAAAGCCGGTTATAAACCAGAGTCTGTTATAAACCAGAGCCCTTTATAAACCAATGCCCTTTTGAAACCAGAGCCGGTTATAAACCAGGGCCATTTATAAACCAGAACCGTTTATAAACCAGAGCCCAACATAAACCAAAGCCGGTTATAAACCATAGCCCGTTATAAACCAGAGCCCCTTATAAACCAAAGCCGGTTATAAACCAGAGCCCGTTATAAATCAGAGCCGGTTATAAACCAGAGCCCTTTATAAACCAAAGCCGGTTATAAACCAGAGCCCTTTATAAGCCAAAGCCCTTTTTAAACCAGAGCCGGTTATAAACCGGGGCCCTTTATAAACCAGAACCCTTTATAAACCAAAGCCAGTTGTAAACCAGAGCCTGTTATAAACCAGAGGCCTTTTTAAACCAAAGCCCGATATAAGCCAGAGGCCTTTAAAAACCAGAGCCCTTTATAAACCAGAACCCTTTATAAACCAGAGCCCATTATAAACCATAGTTCTTTATAAACCTGAGCCCTTTATAAACCAGAGCCCTTTATAAACTAGAGCCCATTATAAACCAGAGCCCTTTATAAACCAAAGCCGGTTATAAACCAGAGCTGTTATACAACACAGCCCTTTATAAACCAAAGCCGGTTATAAACCAGAGCCTGTTATAAACCAGAGGCCTTTTTAAACCAAAGCCCGTTATAAGCCAGAGGCCGTTAAAAACCAGAGCCCTTTATATACCAGAACCCTTTTTAAACCAGAGCCCTTTATAAACCAAAGCCGGTTATAAACCAGAGCCTGTTATAAATCAAAGCCGGTTATAAACCAGAGCCGTTATAAACCACAGCCCTTTATAAACCAGAGCTTGTTATACACCAGAGGCCTTTATAAACCAAAGCAGCTTATAAACCAGATCCCGTTATAAACCAGATCCATTTATACACCAAAGCCAGTTATAAACCAAAACCAATTATAAACCAGAGCCCTTTATAAACCAGAGCCCTTTATAAAAAAAGAGCCCTTTATAAATCAAAGCCCTTTAGAAACCAAATCCTTTATAAACCAGAGCCCTTTATAAACCAGAGCCTGTTATAAACCAGATCCCGTTATAAACCAGAGCCCGTTATAAACCACAGCCCTTTATAAACCAGAGCCTGTTATAAACCAGAGGCCTTTATAAACCAAAACCGGTTATAAACCAGATCCTGTTATAAACCTGAGCCCGTTATAAACCAAAGCCTGTTATAAACCAGAGCCAATTAGAAACCATAGCCCTTTATAAACCAAAGCCCTTTTTAAACCAGAGCCGGTTATAAACCGGGTCCCCTTATAAACCAAAGCCGGTTATAAACCAGAGCCCGTTATAAATCAAAGCCGGTTATAAACCAGAGTCTGTTATAAACCAGAGCCCTTTATAAACCAAAGCCCTTTTTAAACCAGAGCCGGTTATAAACCGGGGCCCTTTATAAACCAGAACCCTTTATAAACCAGAGCCCAACATAAACCAAAGCCGGTTATAAACCATAGCCCGTTATAATCCAGAGCCCCTTATAAACCAAAGCCGGTTATAAACCAGAGCCCGTTATAAATCAAAGCCGGTTATAAACCAGAGCCTGTTATAAACCAGAGCCCTTTATAAACCAAAGCCGGTTATAAACCAGAGCCCCTTATAAACCAAAGCCCTTTTTAAACCAGAGCCGGTTATAAACCGGGGCCCTTTATAAACCAGAACCCTTTATAAACCAAAGCCAGTTGTAAACCAGAGCCTGTTATAAACCAGAGGCCTTTTTAAACCAAAGCCCGTTATAAGCCAGAGGCCGTTAAAAACCAGAGCCCTTTATAAAACAGAACCCTTTATAAACCAGAGCCCATTATAAACCATAGCCCTTTATAAACCTGAGCTCTCTATAAACCAGAGCCCTTCATAAACCAGAGCCCATTATAAACCAGAGCCCTTTATAAACCAAAGCCGGTTAAAAACCAGAGCCCATTATAAATCAAAGCCGGTTATAAACCAGAGTCTGTTATAAACCAGAGCCCTTTATAAACCCATCCAGTCTGGATTCAAAAGTCAACAAAGGTTCTCAGAGATACTAGGCATAGGTGCTAACCAACTGGATAAAACACTGCGGCGTTGAGGCAAGGTCTGAAGACAGCTTAAATACTGTGGATCCTCTGATGATGGGATGAGCTTCAGCTGTGCAGGAGGCTCGGCTCAGGAGGATCCATGGCGGACTCTGCTGGAGGAAGGTGGTACTACTCCAGCTCCCAACAGTACCCCCCCCTCAATGACCGCCCCTTGGCGGTCCGGAAGATGTCGATGGACAGGAACGCTCGTACTCCTCGATCAGTGCTGGATCGAGGATGTAAGAGCCAGGAACCCACTGACGATCCTCCGGGCCATAGCCCTCCCAGTCGACGAGGTACTGCCAGCCGCGACCTCGCCGACGGGAGTCCACGATCCGGCGGACGGTGAATGCAGGATGACCATCGACTTCCAGGGCGGGTGGAGGGGAGTCGGATGGTGGGCACAGAGGACTTGAGACTACTGGTTTCACTTGAGAGACGTGGAATGTGGGATGAATACGAAGAGACGGGGGAAGTTGAAGGCGTATGGCTGATGGGTTGATGACCTGGGAAATCTTATACGGACCAATGAATTTTGGAGAGAGTTTACGAGACATTCCCTTGAGGGGAATATCTCGAGTGGATAGCCATACCTCTTGGCCCACGGAGTACTCAGGGGCGGGACGTCTTCTGGAGTCGGCGAAACGCTTGGTAGTCTCGGAGGAACGATTGAGGGTAGTGATGGTCTCTCTCCATATGCGTTGGCAGCGTCTGATGTGCTGGTTGACTGACTGGACCGAAATCTCTCTCTCGTCTGCGGGAAAAAGTGGAGGTTGGTAACCAAGACTGACCTGAAATGGTGACTGGCCTGTGGAAGCAGATTTAAGAGAATTGTGTGCGTATTCTATCCAAGTTAGGTACAGGCTCCAGTCGGTGGGATTGTTTGATGTCAGACAACGGAGGGTTGACTCTAGCTGTTGGTTCATCCTCTCAGTTTGGCCGTTGGACTGTGTGTGATAACCGGAAGTTAGAGAGAACTTACAGTCGAGAGCGGAACAGAATGCCTTCCAAACTTGTGAAATGAACTGGGGACCACGGTCTGAGAGGATCTCTTGGGGAATGCCATGAAGACGGAAGACGTGTTTCACCAGGAGCTAGGCGGTTTGAAAAGCCGTGGGAAGTTTCCTGAGAGGGATGAGATGACAGGATTTCGAGAATCGATCAACGATGGTGAAGATTGTGGACATACCTCGGGAGATGGGAAGACCAGTGACGAAGTCGATAGCTATATGGGACCATGGACGCGAGGGAACTGGAAGAGGTTGTAACAGGCCTGAGGGAGGTTGATGTGAGGCTTTATTTCTAGCACAGGTGGAACAGGCCAACACATACTCCTTGACATCTCTGAGAAGAGTTGGCCACCAGAAACGTCTTGAAATCAAAGCGACGGTTCTGCTCACCCCCGGATGGGCGGAGAACTTAGCAGCATGCATCCACTGTATTAGGCGAGATCTTACTGAAGAAGGTACATAGGTTTGGTTAGCAGGACCATTACCTGGGTCAGGTTCTGAAGCCAGGGCGGAATTAATTAGATCGGTGATCTCCCAGGTAACTACTCCAACAGTGCATGATGCGGGAAGGACAGGTTCAGGCGTCTCGGGTTGATCAACGGAGTATAGACGAGAGAGAGAATCGGGTTTGACATTCTTGGATCCGGGTCTGTAGGAGATAATGAGATTGAAACGAGAGAAGAATATGGACCACCTTGATTGACGGGGATTGGCTTGTTTAGCTGACTGGATGTAAGCAAGGTTCTTGTGATCCGTCCAGACGAGAACCGGGTGCTCAGCTCCCTCCAGCCAGTGTCTCCATAACTCCAGTGCCAACTTGATGGCCAGTAGTTCTCGGTCTCCAACGTCGTAGTTTTGCTCTGTGGAGGAAAGTCTTCGAGAGAAAAAGGCACAAGGATGAATCTTTTGATCAGTGTCGAGTCTTTGAGATAAGACAGCTCCCACACCAGAGTCGGAAGCGTCTACTTCGAGGATGAATTGTTTGGAAGGATCAGGCTGGATTAACACGGGTGCTCTGGAAAACAAAGACTTCAGTTTCTCAAATGCGGTTTGTGCCTCAGGGGTCCATTGAAAGGTTCGTTTGACTGAGGTTAAGGAGGTTAGAGGAAGAGCTGTCGGACTATAGTTCCTGATGAATCGGCGATATAAATTGGCGAAACCCAGGAATCTCTGTAGCTGCTTGCGGTTTTCAGGAACCGGCCACTCCAAAACTGCCTTTATTTTATCCTCAGAAGGCTTAACCTGCCCGCCCTCGAGCACAAACCCCAAAAAGGTGACTGAAGGCTGATGAAACTCACATTTCTCGGCTTTGACAAAAAGTTTGTTCTCCAGTAATCTTTGCAACACAAGGCGGACATGTTTCTTATGCTCTGAGAGGTCTTTAGAGTAAATGAGTATGTCATCTATGTAGACGAACACGAACACATTTAAAAAGTCTCTGAGAACGTCATTCACTAGGGCTTGGAAGCAGGCAGGAGCATTTGTTAGACCAAAGGGCATGACCAAATATTCGAACTGGCCCAAGGGGGTCTTAAAGGCTGTTTTCCACTCATCTCCGTCACGGATCCTAAGAAGATGATAAGCGTTCCTCAAATCTAGTTTGGTGAAAACAGTTGCCCCTTGTACCGGTTCAAAAGCTGAGGCAAGTAGTGGAAGTGGGTACTTGTTCTTAATTGTTATTTGGTTCAGGCCTCTGTAATCAATACATGGTCTTAAAGAACCGTCCGTCTTGCCGACGAAAAAGAACCCTGCACCCAACGGGGAAGAAGATGGGCGAATTATCCCAGCAGCTAAAGACTCGTTTATGTATTTTTCCATGGTTTCTCGTTCTGGTTTGGAAATATTGTATAGTCTACTGCTGGGTAGAGGTGCTCCAGGTAATAGCTCAATCGCACAGTCATATGGTCTGTGAGGTGGAAGGAACGTAGCACTGACCTTACTGAAGACAGGAGCCAAATCATGGTACTCAGAAGGGACAGAAGAAAGGTCAGGAGAGACCATCTCCCCCCCACCTCTAGGAGACCCCACCACAGGGGCTGCTGAACGGAGGCATGTTTCGAGACATAACGTTGACCACGATTCCACATGACGATCAGTCCAGTTAATATGTGGATTATGTTTCTCCAACCATTCGAATTCAAGCACCAGGGGAGAGCATGCGGAGGGAAAAACAAAAAATGTTATGGTTTCACGATGATTACCTGAGAGTAGTAGCTCGAGTGGTTGAGTTTGATGGGTAACCTGGTGGAGTCAATTGCTGAGACACTAAGAGACTGGGTCAGGGGAATGGTTTCAATTTGAAGCTGCTGGACAAGGTTTGAATCAATTAAATTTCGTTCACAGCCTGAATCGATGAAGGCAGAAAAAGAGAGGCTTTGATTAGAGCAAAACAAAGTGGCGGGGAGCATAAGTCGAGGAGATTTTTTAGAGTTATCATGGCCCACCAGACTCCTCAGAACCTCTGGCTTTTGATTTAACTGGACATGAAGCGATGAAGTGACCACTCTCACCACAGTAGATGCATAGTTTGCTCAAAAAACGTCTTTGTCTTTCCTCTGGAGTGAGCCTGGTATGTCCAACCTGCATGGGTTCGGCATCCATCTCTCCGAAATGAGAGGCCTGAACAGGCAGAGGGAGAGACTGGACTTTAGATCTTGGTTTGGACAACTGTTCTGTGGGAGCAGAAAAAACAGTCACATTATTAGAAGCAGGGGCTGAAGAAACAGAATCCAGATTTCTAGACTTGGAGCTGTTTCTAGCTCGGATTCTGTTGTCCAATTTTATCGTCAGACGGATTAATTCCTCAAGTGTTGCAGGTTCGTCGAGGGTTGCTAGTTCATCCTTGATGCTTTCATTCAAAGCCATAAAATAAGCTCCCTTTAAAGCGCTTTGGTTCCATCCGGAGGCTGCCGCTTTGACCCGGAAGTTAATGGAGAACTCCGCCACTGTGGAATTTCCCTGTTTAATGTTGAAAAGAGCACGAGAGTCAAGGGTTTGATCAGTTTCTTGATTGAATACCTGAGAAAATTCAGAAATAAATTCAGGGTAACGACAACTGAGGCTTTCGTCGGAGGCAAACCTTGCCTGAGCCCATTCCAGGGCTCTTCCTGTCAATTGTGAAAGAATGAAAGTTATCTTCTTATAGTCTGTAGGAAAACTGCCAGGAGAGTTCTGAAAGATTAAACGGCATTGAAACAAAAATCCCTTGCAGTCTTTCATATTACCAGAGAATTTTTCAGGAAAGGCTTGGGCGGAACTCTGATGACGTCACTGCTGGTGACCTCGGAGGCGGAACTGAACCCGGAAATGGTTGCGCTGCCGACGTGGCATTAGCATTGCTCATAAAATTAGCATAACTCTGAAGCATATGATTGTGGGTCTCAACCAAACGATATAACTCACGGAGGGTTTCAGTTTATCCCTGGATTTGGGCATCTTGCTCCTCCAATCGACGGCGGAGGTGATCTGCTGGGCCTTGTGTTTGGCCGCAGTGTTCTGTCATGATGGGTTCTCTAGTGAGACCCAGTTATGCAGAACACCACGGAGACGGAAACAGAAGTAAAAGGTTTAACAATGTTTATTGTCACAAGCACAGTTTAATCACTGGTTCTGGTTCTGGCCTGGGGACTGGTTCACTGGAGTCTGCTGGGAAACAATTCAGTTAGCGTTTGCTCAGAGGAGTTTGATTCAGACAGTTTCAGATTTGTACCTTGAGGGTTCTTGGTTAAAGCCTTGAGAGAGAAACTGTTGGGTCCGGAGATAGTTTGTTCAGCAGAGTCCGTTAACTGCTTCAGCGTCTTACTTCTTGAGAGTGAGCTGACCTTGGCTTTGAGTTTCCAGTTCTTGGTCGAAGGCTGCATGGAAAATCCAGAGAGAGACTTCAGGTTTGGCTCAGAGGGCAGGTTTGGCAGGTTAAGCTCCTCCTGAGCTTCACAGGAGAAAAACAGGTTTCCTGGGAGACAGAGACAAAGGTTAGAATCCAGTCTGGATTCAAAAGTCAGCAAAGGTTCTCAGAGATACTAGGCTTAGGTGCTAACCAACTGGATAAAACACTGCGGCGTTGAGGCAAGGTCTGAAGACAGCTTAAATACTGTGGATCCTCTGATGATGGGATGAGCTTCAGCTGTGCAGGAGGCTCGGCTCAGGAGGATCCATGGCGGACTCTGCTGGAGGAAGGTGGTACTACTCCAGCTCCCAACAGGTTATAAACCAGAGCCTGTTATAAACCAGAGGCCTTTTTAAACCAAAGCCCGTTATAAGCCAGAGGCCGTTAAAAACCAGAGCCCTTTATATACCAGAACCCTTTTTAAACCAGAGCCCGTTTGAAAAACCAGAGCCCTTTAGAAACCAAAGCCGGTTATAAACCAGAGCCTGTTATAAATCAAAGCCGGTTATAAACCAGAGCCGTTATAAACCACAGCCCTTTATAAACCAGAAACTGTTATAAACCAGAGGCCTTTATAAACCAAAGCCGGTTATAAACCAGATCCCGTTATGAACCAGATCCATTTATAAACCAAAGCCAGTTATAAACCAAAATCAATTATAAACCAGAGCCCTTTATAAACCAGAGCCCTTTATAAAAAAAAAAGAGCCCTTTATAAATCAAAGCCCTTTAGAAACCAAATCCTTTATAAACCAGAGCCCTTTATAAACCAGAGCCTGTTATAAACCAGAGGCCTTTATAAACCAAAGCCGGTTATAAACCAGATCCCGTTATAAACCAGATCCATTTATAAACCAAAGCCAGTTATAAATCAGAGACAGTTATAAACCAGAGCCCTTTATAAACCAAAGCCCTTTATATAAAAAAAGAGCCCTTTATTAATCAAAGCCCTTTAGAAAACAAATCCTTTATAAACCAGAGCCCTTTATAAACCAGAGCCTGTTATAAACCAGATCCCGTTATAAACCAGAGCCTGTTATAAACCAAAGCCGGTTATAAACCAGAGCCTGTTATAAACCAGAGGCCTTTTTCAACCAAAGCCTGTTATAAGCCAGAGGCCATTAAAAACCAGAGCGCTATATATATACCAGAACCCTTTATAAACCAGAGCACGTTATCAATCAGAGCCCTTTATAAACCAGAGCCCTTTATCAACCACAGCCCTGTATAAGCCAAAGCCGGTTACAAACCAGAGCCCGTTATAAACCATACCCTTTATAAACTAGAGCCCTTTATAAACCAGAGCCCTTTATAAATCAAAGCCGGTTATAAACCAGAGCCCGTTATAAACCAAAGCCTGTTATAAACCAGAGCTCGTTATAAACCAAAGCCTGTTATAAACCAGAGGCAATTATAAACCAAAGCCCTTTATAAACCAAAGCCCTTTATAAACCAAAGCCGGTTATAAACCAGAGCCTGTTATAAACAAGAGGCCTTTTTAAACCAAAGCCCGTTATAAGCTAGAGGCCGTTATAAACCATACCCTTTATAAACTAGAGCCCTTTATAAACCAGAGCCCGTTATAAACCAAAGCCGGTTATACACCAGAGCCAATTATAAACCAGAGCCCTTCATAAACAAAAGCCCGTTATAAACCAGAGTCCATTACAAACCAGAACCCTTTATAAACCAGAACCCTTTATAAACCAGAGCCCATTATAAACCATACCCTTTATAAACTAGAGCCCTTTATAAACCAGAGCCCTTTATAAATCAAAGCCGGTTATAAACCAGATCCTGTTATAAACCAGAGCCCGTTATAAACCAAAGCCAGTTATAAACCAGAGCCAATTATAAACCAGAGCCCTTTAATAACCAAAGCCGTTTTTAAACCAGAGCCCGTTATAAACCAGAGCCCATTATAAACCAGAGCCCTTTAAAAACCAGAGCCCTTTATAAACCAAAGCCCTTTATAAACCAAATCCTTTATAAACCTGAGCCCTTTTGAAACCAGAGCCCGTTATAAACCAGAGCCCTTTAAAAACCAGAGACTTTTATAAACCAGAACCCTTTATAAATCAGAGCCAGTTATAAACCAGAGCCCTTTATTAACCAGAGCCCTTTATATACCAGAACCCTTTATAAACCAGAGCCCTTTATATACCAGAACCCTTTATAAACCAGAGCCCGTTATAAACCAGAGCCCTTTATAAACCAAAGCCGAATATAAACCAGAGCCCGTTATAAATTAAAGCCGGTTATAAACCAGAGTCTGTTATAAACCAGAGCCCTTTATAAACCAAAGCCAGTTATAAACCAGAGCCCGTTGTAAATCAAAGCCGGTTATTAACCAGAGTCTGTTATAAACCAGAGCCCTTTATAAATCAAAGCCGGTTATAAACCAGAGCTGTTATAAACCACAGCCCTTTATAAACCAAAGCCGGTTATAAACCAGAGCCGGTTATAAACCAGAGCTGTTATAAACCACAGCCCTTTATAAACCAAAGCCGGTTATAAACCAGAGCCTGTTATAAACCAGAGGCCTTTTTAAACCAAAGCCTGTTATAAGCCAGGGGCCATTAAAAACCAGAGCGCTTTATATACCAGAAACCTTTATAAACCAGAGCACGTTATAAACCAGAGTCCTTTATAAACCAGAGCCCTTTATAAACCACAGCCCTGTATAAACCAAAGCCGGTTACAAAACAGAGCCCGTTATAAACCATGCCCTTTATAAACTAGAGCCCTTTATAAACCAGAGCCCTTTATAAATCAAAGCCGGTTATAAACCAGATCCCGGTATAAACCAGAGCCCGTTATAAACCAAAGCCTGTTATAAACCAGAGCCCGTTATAAACCAAAGCCTGTTATAAATCAAAGCCGGTTATAAACCAGAGTCTGTTATAAACCAGAGCCCTTTATAAACCAAAGCCGGTTATAAACCAGAGCCCATTATAAATCAGAGCCGGTTATAAACCAGAGTCTGTTATAAACCAGAGCCCTTTATAAACCAAAGCCGGTTATAAACCAGAGCCTGTTATAAACCAGAGGCCTTTTTAAACCAGAGCCCTTTATAAACCAAAGCCGGTTATAAACCAGAGCCTGTTATAAACCAGAGGCCTTTTTAAACCAAAGCCCGTTATAAGCCAGAGGCCGTTAAAAACCAGAGCCCTTTATATACCAGAACCCTTTTTAAACCAGAGCCCGTTATAAACCAGAGCCCTTTATAAACCAAAGCCGGTTATAAACCAGAGCCTGTTATAAATCAAAGCCGGTTATAAACCAGAGCCGTTATAAACCACAGCCCTTTATAAACCAGAGCCTGTTATAAACCAGATCCCGTTATAAACCAGAGCCCGTTATAAACCAAAGCCGGTTATAAACCAGAGCCTGTTATAAACCAGAGGCCTTTTTAAACCAAAGCCTGTTATAAGCCAGAGGCCATTAAAAACCAGAGCGCTTTATATACCAGAACCCTTTATAAACCAGAGCACTTTATAAACCAGAGCCCTTTATAAACCAGAGCCCTTTATAAACCACAGCCCTGTATAAACCAAAGCCGGTTACAAACCAGAGCCCGTTATAAACCATACCCTTTATAAACTAGAGCCCTTTATAAACCAGAGCCCTTTATAAATCAAAGCTGGTTATACACCAGATCCTGTTATAAACCAGAGCCCGTTATAAACCAAAGCCTGTTATAAACCAGAGCCCGTTATAAACCAAAGCATGTTATAAACCAGAGGCAATTATAAACCAGAGCCCTTTATAAACCAAAGCCCTTTATAAACCAAAGCCAGTTATAAACCAGAGCCTGTTATAAACAAGAGGCCTTTTTAAACCAAAGCCCGTTATAAGCTAGAGGCCGTTAAAAACCAGAGCCCTTTATATACCAGAACCCTTTATAAACCAGAGCGCGTTATAAACCAAAGCCTGTTATACACCAGAGCCAATTATAAACCAGAGCCCTTCATAAACCAAAGCCCGTTATAAACCAGAGCCCATTACAAACCAGAGCCCTTTATAAACCAGAACCCTTTATAAACCAGAACCCTTTATAAACCAGAGCCCGTTATAAACCATACCCTTTATAAACTAGAGCCCTTTATAAACCAGAGCCCTTTATAAATCAAAGCCGGTTATAAACCAGATCTCGTTATAAACCAGAGCCCGTAATAAACCAAAGCCAGTTATAAACCAGAGCCCGTTATAAATCAAAGCCGGTTATAAACCAGAGTCTGTTATAAACCAGAGCCCTTTATAAATCAAAGCCGGTTATAAACCAGAGCTGTTATACACCACAGCCCTTTATAAACCAAAGCTGGTTATAAACCAGAGCCTGTTATAAACCAGAGGCCTTTTTAAACCAGAGCCCTTTATAAACCAAAGCCGGTTATAAACCAGAGCCTGTTATAAACCAGAGGCCTTTTTAAACCAAAGCCTGTTATAAGCCAGATGCCGTTAAAAACCAGAGCGCTTTATATACCAGAACCCTTTATAAACCAGAGCACGTTATAAATCAGAGCCCTTTATAAACCAGAGCTGTTATACACCACAGCCCTTTATAAACCAAAGCCGGTTATAAACCAGATCCCGTTATAAACCAGATCCATTTATAAACCAAAGCCAGTTATAAACCAAAGCCAATTATAAACCAGAGCCCTTTATAAACCAGAGCCCTTATAAAAAAAGAGCCCTTTATAAATCAAAGCCCTTTAGAAACCAAATCCTTTATAAACCAGAGCCCTTTATAAAGCAGAGCCTGTTATAAACCAGATCCCGTTATAAACCAGAGCCTGTTATAAACCACAGCCCTTTATAAATCAGAGCCAGTTATAAACCATAGCTCTTTATAAACCAGAGCCCTTTATAAAAAAAAAGAGCCCTTTATAAATCAAAGCCCTTTAGAAACCAAATCCTTTATAAACCAGAGCACGTTATAAATCAGAGCCCTTTATAAACCAGAGCTGTTATACACCACAGCCCTTTATAAACCAAAGCCGGTTATAAACCAGATCCCGTTATAAACCAGATCCATTTATAAACCAAAGCCAGTTATAAACCAAAGCCAATTATAAACCAGAGCCCTTTATAAACCAGAGCCCTTATAAAAAAAGAGCCCTTTATAAATCAAAGCCCTTTAGAAACCAAATCCTTTATAAACCAGAGCCCTTTATAAAGCAGAGCCTGTTATAAACCAGATCCCGTTATAAACCAGAGCCTGTTATAAACCACAGCCCTTTATAAATCAGAGCCAGTTATAAACCATAGCTCTTTTTAAACCAGAGCCCTTTATAAAAAAAAAGAGCCCTTTATAAATCAAAGCCCTTTAGAAACCAAATCCTTTATAAACCAGAGCCCTTTATAAACCAGAGCCTGTTATAAACCAGATCCCGTTATAAACCAGAGCCCGTTATAAACCAAAGCCGGTTATAAAGCATAGCCCGTTATAAACCAGAGCCCCTTATAAACCAAAGCTGGTTATAAACCAGAGCCTGTTATAAATCAAAGCCGGTTATAAACCAGAGCCCGTTATAAACCAGAGCCTGTTATAAATCAAAGCCGGTTATAAACCAGAGCTGTTATAAACCACAGCCCTTTATATACCAGAGCCTGTTATAAACCAGAGGACTTTATAAACCAAAGCCGGTTATAAACCAGATCCCGTCATAAACCAGATCCATTTATAAACCAAAGCCAGTTATAAACCAAAACCAATTATAAACCAGAGCCCTTTATAAACCAGAGCCCTTTATAAACCAAAGCCAGTTATAAACCAGAGCCTGTTATAAATCAAAGCCGGTTATAAACCAGAGCCGTTATAAACCACAGCCCTTTATAAACCAAAGCCTGTTATACACCAGAGCCAATTATAAACCACAGCCCTTTATAAACCAAAGCCTGTTATACACCAGAGCCAATTATAAACCAGAGCCCTTCATAAACCAAAGCCCGTTATAAACCAGAGCCCATTACAAACCAGAGCCCTTTATAAACCAGAACCCTTTATAAACCAGAACCCTTTATAAACCAGAGCCCGTTATAAACCATACCCTTTATAAACTAGAGCCCTTTATAAACCAGAGCCCTTTATAAATCAAAGCCGGTTATAAACCAGATCTCGTTATAAACCAGAGCCCGTAATAAACCAAAGCCAGTTATAAACCAGAGCCAGTTATAAATCAAAGCCGGTTATAAACCAGAGCTTTTATACACCACAGCCCTTTATAAACCAAAGCTGGTTATAAACCAGAGCCTGTTATAAACCACAGCCCTTTATAAACCAGAGCCTGTTATAAACCAGATCCCGTTATAAACCAGAGCCCGTTATAAACCAAAGCCGGTTATAAACCAGAGCCTGTTATACACCAGAGGCCTTTTTAAACCAAAGCCTGTTATAAGCCAGAGGCCATTAAAAACCAGAGCGCTTTATATACCAGAACCCTTTATAAACCAGAGCACTTTATAAACCAGAGCCCTTTATAAACCAGAGCCCTTTATAAACCACAGCCCTGTATAAACCAAAGCCGGTTACAAACCAGAGCCCGTTATAAGCCATACCCTTTATAAACTAGAGCCCTTTATAAACCAGAGCCCTTTATAAATCAAAGCTGGTTATACACCAGATCCTGTTATAAACCAGAGCCCGTTATAAACCAAAGCCTGTTATAAACCAGAGCCCGTTATAAACCAAAGCATGTTATAAACCAGAGGCAATTATAAACCAGAGCCCTTTATAAACCAAAGCCCTTTATAAACCAAAGCCAGTTATAAACCAGAGCCTGTTATAAACAAGAGGCCTTTTTAAACCAAAGCCCGTTATAAGCTAGAGGCCATTAAAAACCAGAGCCCTTTATATACCAGAACCCTTTATAAACCAGAGCGCGTTATAAACCAAAGCCTGTTATACACCAGAGCCAATTATAAACCAGAGCCCTTCATAAACCAAAGCCCGTTATAAACCAGAGCCCATTACAAACCAGAGCCCTTTATAAACCAGAACCCTTTATAAACCAGAACCCTTTATAAACCAGAGCCCGTTATAAACCATACCCTTTATAAACTAGAGCCCTTTATAAACCAGAGCCCTTTATAAATCAAAGCCGGTTATAAACCAGATCTCGTTATAAACCAGAGCCCGTAATAAACCAAAGCCAGTTATAAACCAGAGCCCGTTATAAACCAGAGGCCTTTTTAAACCAGAGCCCTTTATAAACCAAAGCCGGTTATAAACCAGATGCCGTTAAAAACCAGAGCGCTTTATATACCAGAACCCTTTATAAACCAGAGCACGTTATAAATCAGAGCCCTTTATAAACCAGAGCTGTTATACACCACAGCCCTTTATGAACCAAAGCCGGTTATAAACCAGATCCCGTTATAAACCAGATCCATTTATAAACCAAAGCCAGTTATAAACCAAAGCCAATTATAAACCAGAGCCCTTTATAAACCAGAGCCCTTATAAAAAAAGAGCCCTTTATAAATCAAAGCCCTTTATAAACCAAATCCTTTATAAACCAGAGCCCTTTATAAAGCAGAGCCTGTTATAAACCAGATCCCGTTATAAACCAGAGCCTGTTATAAACCACAGCCCTTTATAAATCAGAGCCAGTTATAAACCATAGCTCTTTATAAACCAGAGCCCTTTATAAAAAAAAGAGCCCTTTATAAATCAAAGCCCTTTAGAAACAAAATCCTTTATAAACCAGAGCCCTTTATAAACCAGAGCCTGTTATAAACCAGATCCCGTTATAAACCAGAGCCCGTTATAAACCAAAGCCGGTTATAAAGCATAGCCCGTTATAAACCAGAGCCCCTTATAAACCAAAGCTGGTTATAAACCAGAGCCTGTTATAAATCAAAGCCGGTTATAAACCAGAGCCCGTTATAAACCAGAGCCTTTTATAAACCAAAGCCGGCTATAAACCAGAGCCTGTTATAAATCAAAGCCGGTTATAAACCAGAGCCGTTATAAACCACAGCCCTTTATAAACCAGAGCCTGTTATAAACCAGAGGACTTTATAAACCAAAGCCGGTTATAAACCAGATCCCGTTATAAACCAGATCCATTTATAAACCAAAGCCAGTTATAAACCAAAACCAATTATAAACCAGAGCCCTTTATAAACCAGAGCCCTTTATAAAAAAAAGAGCCCTTTATAAATCAAAGCCATTTAGAAACCAAATCCTTTATAAACCAGAGCCCTTTATAAACCAGAGCCTGTTGTAAACCAGAGGCCTTTATAAACCAAAGCTGGTTAGAAACCAGATCCCGTTATAAACTAGATCCATTTATAAACCAAAGCCGGTTATAAACCAGAGCCTGTTATAAACAAGAGGCCTTTTTAAACCAAAGCCGGTTATAAGCTAGAGGCCGTTAAAAACCAGAGCCCTTTATAAACCAGAGCCTGTTATAAACCAAAGCCGGTTATAAACCAGATCCCGTTATAAACCAGATCCATTTATAAACCAAAGCCAGTTATAAATCAGAGCCAGTTATAAACCAGAGCCCTTTATAAACCAGAGCCCTTTATAAAAAAAAGAGCCCTTTATAAATCAAAGCCCTTTAGAACCAAATCCTTTATAAACCAGAGCCCTTTATAAACCAGAGCCTGTTATAAACCAAAGCCGGTTACAAACCAGAGCCGTTATAAACCACCGACCTTTATAAACCAGAGCCTGTTATAAACCAGAGGCCTTCATAAACCAAAACCGGTTATCAACCAGATCCCGTTATAAACCAGAGCCCGTTATAAACCAAAGCCTGTTATAAACCAGAGCCAATTAGAAACCAAATCCTTTATAAACCAGAGCCCTTTATAAACAAGAGCCTGTTATAAACCAGATCCCGTTATAAACCAGAGCCCGTTATAAACCAAAGCCGGTTATAAACCAGAGCCTGTTATAAACCAGAGGCCTTTTTAAACCAAAGCCTGTTATAAACCAGAGCCCTTTATAAACCAAAGCCGGCTATAAACCAGAGCCTGTTATAAATCAAAGCCGGTTATAAACCAGAGCCGTTATAAACCACAGCCCTTTATAAACCAGAGCCTGTTATATACCAGAACCCTTTATAAACCAGAGCACGTTATAAACCAGAGCATGTTATTAATCAGAGCCCGTTATAAACCAGAGCCCTTTAAAAACCAGAACCCTTTATAAACCAGAGCCCGTTATAAACCACAGCCCGTTATGAACCAGAGCTCTTTATAAACCAAAGCCAGTTATAAACCAGAGCCCGTTATAAACCAGACACCTTTATAAACCAGAGCCCGTTATAAACCAGAGCCCTTTATAAACCAAGGCCGGTTATAAACCAAAATCCGTTATAAACCAGAGCTCTTCATAAATCAAAGCCGGTTATAAACCAGAGCCTGTTATGAACCAGAGGCTTTTTAAACCAAAGCTTGTTATAAGTTAGAGGCCGATAAAAACCAGAGCCCTTTATAATCCAAAGCCCGTTATAAACCAGAGCCCATTACAAACCAGAGCCCTTTATAAACCAGAACCTTTTATAAACCAGAGCCCGTTATAAACCAGAGCCCTTTATAAACCAGAGCCCTTTATAAACCACAGCCCTGTATAAACCAAAGCTGGTTACAAACCAGAGCCGTTATAAACCACAGCCCTTTATAAACCAGAGCCTGTTATAAACCAGAGGCCTTCATAAACCAAAACCGGTTATAAACCAGATCCCGTTATAAACCAGAGCCAGTTATAAACCAGAGCCCTTTGTAAACCAAAGCCGGCTATAAACCAGAGCCTGTTATAAATCAAAGCCGGTTATAAACCAGAGCCGTTATAAACCACAGCCCTTTATAAACCAGAGCCTGTTATAAACCAGAGGCCTTTATAAACCAAAGCCGGTTATAAACCAGATCCCGTTATAAACCAGATCCATTTATAAACCAAAGCCAGTTATAAACCAAAACCAATTATAAACCAGAGCCCTTTATAAACCAGAGCCCTTTATAAAAAAAAGAGCCCTTTATAAATCAAAGCCGTTTAGAAACCCAATCCTTTATAAACCAGAGCCCTTTATAAACCAAAGCCTGTTGTAAATCAGAGGCCTTTATAAACCAAAGCCGGTTAGAAACCAGATCCCGTTATAAACTAGATCCATTTATAAACCAAAGCCAGTTATAAATCAGAGACAGTTATAAACCAGATCCATTTATAAACCAAAGCCAGTTATAAATCAGAGACAGTTATAAACCAGAGCCCTTTATAAACCTGAGCCCTTTATAAAAAAAGAGCCCTTTATAAATCAAAGCCCTTTAGAAACCAAATCCTTTATAAACCTGAGCCCTTTATAAACCAGAGCCTGTTATAAACCAGAGCCTGTTATAAACCAGAGGCCTTTTTAAACCAAAGCCTGTTATAAGCCAGAGGCCATTAAAAACCAGAGCGCTTTATATACCAGAACCCTTTATAAACCAGAGCACTTTATAAACCAGAGCCCTTTATAAACCAGAGCCCTTTATAAACCACAGCCCTGTATAAACCAAAGCCGGTTACAAACCAGAGCCCGTTATAAACCATACCCTTTATAAACTAGAGCCCTTTATAAACCAGAGCCCTTTATAAATCAAAGCTGGTTTTACACCAGATCCTGTTATAAACCAGAGCCCGTTATAAACCAAAGCCTGTTATAAACCAGAGCCCGTTATAAACCAAAGCATGTTATAAACCAGAGGCAATTATAAACCAGAGCCCTTTATAAACCAAAGCCCTTTATAAACCAAAGCCAGTTATAAACCAGAGCCTGTTATAAACAAGAGGCCTTTTCAAACCAAAGCCCGTTATAAGCTAGAGGCCGTTAAAAACCAGAGCCCTTTATATACCAGAACCCTTTATAAACCAGAGCGCGTTATAAACCAAAGCCTGTTATACACCAGAGCCAATTATAAACCAGAGCCCTTCATAAACCAAAGCCCGTTATAAACCAGAGCCCATTACAAACCAGAGCCCTTTATAAACCAGAAGCCTTTATAAACCAGAGCCCGTTATAAACCATACCCTTTATAAACTAGAGCCCTTTATAAACCAGAGCCCTTTATAAATCAAAGCCGGTTATAAACCAGATCTCGTTATAAACCAGAGCCCGTAATAAACCAAAGCCAGTTATAAACCAGAGCCCGTTATAAATCAAAGCCGGTTATAAACCAGAGTCTGTTATAAACCCGAGCCCTTTATAAATCAAAGCCGGTTATAAACCAGAGCTGTTATACACCACAGCCCTTTATAAACCAAAGCTGGTTATAAACCAGAGCCTGTTATAAACCAGAGGCCTTTTTAAACCAGAGCCCTTTATAAACCAAAGCCGGTTATAAACCAGAGGCCTTTTTAAACCAAAGCCTGTTATAAGCCAGATGCCGTTAAAAACCAGAGCGCTTTATATACCAGAACCCTTTATAAACCAGAGCACGTTATAAATCAGAGCCCTTTATAAACCAGAGCTGTTATACACCACAGCCCTTTATAAACCAAAGCCGGTTATAAACCAGATCCCGTTATAAACCAGATCCATTTATAAACCAAAGCCAGTTATAAACCAAAGCCAATTATAAACCAGAGCCCTTTATAAACCAGAGCCCTTATAAAAAAAGAGCCCTTTATAAATCAAAGCCCTTTAGAAACCAAATCCTTTATAAACCAGAGCCCTTTATAAAGCAGAGCCTGTTATAAACCAGATCCCGTTATAAACCAGAGCCTGTTATAAACCACAGCCCTTTATAAATCAGAGCCAGTTATAAACCATAGCTCTTTATAAACCAGAGCCCTTTATAAAAAAAAGAGCCCTTTATAAATCAAAGCCCTTTAGAAACCAAATCCTTTATAAACCAGAGCCCTTTATAAACCAGAGCCTGTTATAAACCAGATCCCGTTATAAACCAGAGCCCGTTATAAACCAAAGCCGGTTATAAAGCATAGCCCGTTATAAACCAGAGCCCCTTATAAACCAAAGCTGGTTATAAACCAGAGCCTGTTATAAATCAAAGCCGGTTATAAACCAGAGCCCGTTATAAACCAGAGCCTTTTATAAACCAAAGCCGGCTATAAACCAGAGCCTGTTATAAATCTAAGCCGGTTATAAACCAGAGCCGTTATAAACCACAGCCCTTTATAAACCAGAGCCTGTTATAAACCAGAGGACTTTATAAACCAAAGCCGGTTATAAACCAGATCCCGTTATAAACCAGATCCATTTATAAACCAAAGCCAGTTATAAACCAAAACCAATTATAAACCAGAGCCCTTTATAAACCAGAGCCCTTTATAAAAAAAAGAGCCCTTTATAAATCAAAGCCATTTAGAAACCAAATCCTTTATAAACCAGAGCCCTTTATAAACCAGAGCCTGTTGTAAACCAGAGGCCTTTATAAACCAAAGCTGGTTAGAAACCAGATCCCGTTATAAACTAGATCCATTTATAAACCAAAGCCAGTTATAAATCAGAGACAGTTATAAACCAGATCCATTTATAAACCAAAGCCGGTTATAAACCAGAGCCTGTTATAAACAAGAGGCCTTTTTAAACCAAAGCCGGTTATAAGCTAGAGGCCGTTAAAAACCAGAGCCCTTTATAAACCAGAGCCTGTTATAAACCAGAGGCCTTTATAAACCAAAGCCGGTTATAAATCAGAGACAGTTATAAACCAGATCCATTTATAAACCAAAGCCGGTTATAAACCAGAGACAGTTATAAACCAGATCCATTTATAAACCAAAGCCGGTTATAAACCAGAGCCTGTTATAAACAAGAGGCCTTTTTAAACCAAAGCCGGTTATAAGCCAGAGGCCGTTAAAAACCAGAGCCCTTTTTAAACCAAAGCCCGTTATAAGCTAGAGGCCGTTAAAAACCAGAGCCCTTTATATACCAGAACCCTTTATAAACCAGAGCGCGTTATAAACCAAAGCCTGTTATACACCAGAGCCAATTATAAACCAGAGCCCTTCATAAACCAAAGCCCGTTATAAACCAGAGCCCATTACAAACCAGAGCCCTTTATAAACCAGAACCCTTTATAAACCAGAGCCCGTTATAAACCATACCCTTTATAAACTAGAGCCCTTTATAAACCAGAGCCCTTTATAAATCAAAGCCGGTTATAAACCAGATCTCGTTATAAACCAGAGCCCGTAATAAACCAAAGCCAGTTATAAACCAGAGCCCGTTATAAATCAAAGCCGGTTATAAACCAGAGTCTGTTATAAACCCGAGCCCTTTATAAATCAAAGCCGGTTATAAACCAGAGCTGTTATACACCACAGCCCTTTATAAACCAAAGCTGGTTATAAACCAGAGCCTGTTATAAACCAGAGGCCTTTTTAAACCAGAGCCCTTTATAAACCAAAGCCGGTTATAAACCAGAGGCCTTTTTAAACCAAAGCCTGTTATAAGCCAGATGCCGTTAAAAACCAGAGCGCTTTATATACCAGAACCCTTTATAAACCAGAGCACGTTATAAATCAGAGCCCTTTATAAACCAGAGCTGTTATACACCACAGCCCTTTATAAACCAAAGCCAGTTATAAACCAAAGCCAATTATAAACCAGAGCCCTTTATAAACCAGAGCCCTTATAAAAAAAGAGCCCTTTATAAATCAAAGCCCTTTAGAAACCAAATCCTTTATAAACCAGAGCCCTTTATAAAGCAGAGCCTGTTATAAACCAGATCCCGTTATAAACCAGAGCCTGTTATAAACCACAGCCCTTTATAAATCAGAGCCAGTTATAAACCATAGCTCTTTATAAACCAGAGCCCTTTATAAAAAAAAGAGCCCTTTATAAATCAAAGCCCTTTAGAAACCAAATCCTTTATAAACCAGAGCCCTTTATAAACCAGAGCCTGTTATAAACCAGATCCCGTTATAAACCAGAGCCCGTTATAAACCAAAGCCGGTTATAAAGCATAGCCCGTTATAAACCAGAGCCCCTTATAAACCAAAGCTGGTTATAAACCAGAGCCTGTTATAAATCAAAGCCGGTTATAAACCAGAGCCCGTTATAAACCAGAGCCTTTTATAAACCAAAGCCGGCTATAAACCAGAGCCTGTTATAAATCTAAGCCGGTTATAAACCAGAGCCGTTATAAACCACAGCCCTTTATAAACCAGAGCCTGTTATAAACCAAAGCCGGTTATAAACCAGATCCCGTTATAAACCAGATCCATTTATAAACCAAAGCCAGTTATAAACCAAAACCAATTATAAACCAGAGCCCTTTATAAACCAGAGCCCTTTATAAAAAAAAGAGCCCTTTATAAATCAAAGCCATTTAGAAACCAAATCCTTTATAAACCAGAGCCCTTTATAAACCAGAGCCTGTTGTAAACCAGAGGCCTTTATAAACCAAAGCTGGTTAGAAACCAGATCCCGTTATAAACTAGATCCATTTATAAACCAAAGCCAGTTATAAATCAGAGACAGTTATAAACCAGATCCATTTATAAACCAAAGCCGGTTATAAACCAGAGCCTGTTATAAACAAGAGGCCTTTTTAAACCAAAGCCGGTTATAAGCTAGAGGCCGTTAAAAACCAGAGCCCTTTATAAACCAGAGCCGGTTATAAACCAGATCCCGTTATAAACCAGATCCATTTATAAACCAAAGCCAGTTATAAATCAAAGCTGGTTATACACCAGATCCTGTTATAAACCAGAGCCCGTTATAAACCAAAGCCTGTTATAAACCAGAGCCCGTTATAAACCAAAGCATGTTATAAACCAGAGGCAATTATAAACCAGAGCCCTTTATAAACCAAAGCCCTTTATAAACCAAAGCCAGTTATAAACCAGAGCCTGTTATAAACCAGAGGCCTTTTTAAACCAAAGCCTGTTATAAGCCAGAGGCCGTTAAAAACCAGAGCACTTTATATACCAGAACCCTTTATAAACCAGAGCACGTTATAAACCAGAGCCCGTTATTAATCAGAGCCCGTTATAAACCAGAGCCCTTTAAAAACCAGAACCCTTTATAAACCAGAGCCCGTTATAAACCACAGCCCGTTATGAACCAGAGCTCTTTATAAATCAAAGCCAGTTATAAACCAGAGCCCGTTATAAACCAGACACCTTTATAAACCAGAGCCCGTTATAAACCAGAGCCCTTTATAAACCAGGGCCGGTTATAAACCAGAATCCGTTATAAACCAGAGCTCTTCATAAATCAAAGCCGGTTATAAACCAGAGCCTGTTATGAACCAGAGGCTTTTTTAACCAAAGCTTGTTATAAGCCAGAGGCCGATAAAAACCAGAGCCCTGTATAATCCAAAGCCCGTTATAAACCAGAGCCCATTACAAACCAGAACCCTTTATAAACCAGAACCTTTTATAAACCAGAGCCCGTTATAAACCAGAGCCCTTTATAAACCAGAGCCCTTTATAAACCACAGCCTTGTATAAACCAAAGCTGGTTACAAACCAGAGCCGTTATAAACCACAGCCCTTTATAAACCAGAGCCTATTATAAACCAGAGGCCTTCATAAACCAAAACCGGTTATAAACCAGATCCCGTTATAAACCAGAGCCAGTTATAAACCAAAGCCAGTTATAAACCAAAACCAATTATAAACCAGAGCCCTTTATAAACCAGAGCCCTTTATAAAAAAAAGAGCCCTTTATAAATCAAAGCCCTTTAGAAACCCAATCCTTTATAAACCAGAGCCCTTTATAAACCAGAGCCTGTTATAAACCAAAGCCGGTTACAAACCAGATCCATTTATAAACCACCGCCCTTTATAAACCAGAGCCTGTTATAAACCAGAGGCCTTCATAAACCAAAACCGGTTATCAACCAGATCCCGTTATAAACTAGAGCCCGTTATAAACCAAAGCCTGTTATAAACCAGAGCCAATTAGAAACCAAATCCTTTATAAACCAGAGCCCTTTATAAACCAGAGCCTGTTATAAACCAGATCCCGTTATAAACCAGAGCCCGTTACAAACCAAAGCCGGTTATAAACCAGAGCCTGTTATAAACCAGAGGCCTTTTTAAATCAAAGCCTGTATAAGCCAGAGGCCGTTAAAAACCAGAGCACTTTATATACCAGAACCCTTTATAAACCAGAGCACGTTATAAACCAGAGCCCGTTATTAATCAGAGCCCGTTATAAACCAGAGCCCTTTAAAAACCAGAACCCTTTATAAACCAGAGCCCGTTATAAACCACAGCCCGTTATGAACCAGAGCTCTTTATAAACCAAAGCCAATTATAAACCAGAGCCCGTTATAAACCAGACACCTTTATAAACCAGAGCCCGTTATAAACCAGAGCCCTTTATAAACCAAGGCCGGTTATAAACCAGAATCCGTTATAAACCAGAGCTCTTCATAAATCAAAGCCGGTTATAAACCAGAGCCTGTTATGAACCAGAGGCTTTTTAAACCAAAGCTTGTTATAAGCCAGAGGCCGATAAAAACCAGAGCCCTGTATAATCCAAAGCCCGTTATAAACCAGAGCCCATTACAAACCAGAACCCTTTATAAACCAGAACCTTTTATAAACCAGAGCCCGTTATAAACCAGAGCCCTTTATAAACCAGAGCCCTTTATAAACCACAGCCCTGTATAAACCAAAGCTGGTTACAAACCAGATCCGTTATAAACCACAGCCCTTTATAAACCAGAGCCTATTATAAACCAGAGGCCTTCATAAACCAAAACCGGTTATAAACCAGATCCCTTTATAAACCAGAGCCAGTTATAAACCAGAGCCCTTTGTAAACCAAAGCCGGCTATAAACCAGAGCCTGTTATAAATCAAAGCCGGTTATAAACCAGAGCCGTTATAAACCAGATCCATTTATAAACCAAAGCCAGTTATAAATCAGAGCCAGTTATAAACCGGAGCCCTTTATAAACCAGAGCCCTTTATAAAAAAAAGAGCCCTTTATAAATCAAAGCCCTTTAGAACCAAATCCTTTATAAACCAGAGCCCTTTATAAACCAGAGCCTGTTATAAACCAAAGCCGGTTACAAACCAGAGCCGTTATAAACCACCGCCCTTTATAAACCAGAGGCCTTCATAAACCAAAACCGGTTATCAACCAGATCCCGTTATAAACCAGAGCCCGTTATAAACCAAAGCCTGTTATAAACCAGAGCCAATTAGAAACCAAATCCTTTATAAACCAGAGCCCTTTATAAACCAGAGCCCGTTATAAACCAAAGCCGGTTATAAACCAGAGCCTGTTATAAACCAGAGGCCTTTTTAAACCAAAGCCTGTTATAAGCCAGAGGCCGTTAAAAACCAGAGCACTTTATATACCAGAACCCTTTATAAACCAGAGCACGTTATAAACCAGAGCCCGTTATTAATCAGAGCCCGTTATAAACCAGAGCCCTTTAAAAACCAGAACCCTTTATAAACCAGAGCCCGTTATAAACCACAGCCCGTTATGAACCAGAGCTCTTTATAAATCAAAGCCAGTTATAAACCAGAGCCCGTTATAAACCAGACACCTTTATAAACCAGAGCCCGTTATAAACCAGAGCCCTTTATAAACCAGGGCCGGTTATAAACCAGAATCCGTTATAAACCAGAGCTCTTCATAAATCAAAGCCGGTTATAAACCAGAGCCTGTTATGAACCAGAGGCTTTTTTAACCAAAGCTTGTTATAAGCCAGAGGCCGATAAAAACCAGAGCCCTGTATAATCCAAAGCCCGTTATAAACCAGAGCCCATTACAAACCAGAACCCTTTATAAACCAGAACCTTTTATAAACCAGAGCCCGTTATAAACCAGAGCCCTTTATAAACCAGAGCCCTTTATAAACCACAGCCTTGTATAAACCAAAGCTGGTTACAAACCAGAGCCGTTATAAACCACAGCCCTTTATAAACCAGAGCCTATTATAAACCAGAGGCCTTCATAAACCAAAACCGGTTATAAACCAGATCCCGTTATAAACCAGAGCCAGTTATAAACCAGAGCCCTTTGTAAACCAAAGCCGGCTATAAACCAGAGCCTGTTATAAATCAAAGCCGGTTATAAACCAGAGCCGTTATAAACCACAGCCCTTTATAAACCAGAGCCTGTTATAAACCAGAGGCCTTTATAAACCAAAGCCGGTTATAAACCAGATCCCGTTATAAACCAGATCCATTTATAAACCAAAGCCAGTTATAAACCAAAACCAATTATAAACCAGAGCCCTTTATAAACCAGAGCCCTTTATAAAAAAAAGAGCCCTTTATAAATCAAAGCCGTTTAGAAACCCAATCCTTCATAAACCAGAGCCCTTTATAAACCAGAGCCTGTTGTAAATCAGAGGCCTTTATAAACCAAAGCCGGTTAGAAACCAGATCCCGTTATAAACTAGATCCATTTATAAACCAAAGCCAGTTATAAATCAGAGACAGTTATAAACCAGAGCCCTTTATAAAAAAAAGAGCCCTTTATAAATCAAAGCCCTGTAGAAACCAAATCCTTTATAAACCTGAGCCCTTTATAAACCAGAGCCTGTTATAAACCAGAGCCTGTTATAAACCAGAGGCCTTTTTAAACCAAAGCCTGTTATAAGCCAGAGGCCATTAAAAACCAGAGCGCTTTATATACCAGAACCATTTATAAACCAGAGCACGTTATAAATCAGAGCCCTTTATAAACCAGAGCCCTTTATAAACCACAGCCCTGTATAAACCAAAGCCGGTTACAAACCAGAGACCGTTATAAACCATCCCCTTTATAAACCAGAGCCCTTTATAAACCAGAGCCTGTTATAAACCAGATCCCGTTATAAACCATAGCCCGTTATAAACCAAAGCCGGTTATAAACCAGAGCCTGTTATAAACCAGAGGCCTTTTTAAACCAAAGCCTGTTATAAGCCAGAGGCCATTAAAAACCAGAGCACTTTATATACCAGAACCCTTTATAAATCAGAGCCCGTTATTAATCAGAGCCCGTTATAAACCAGAGCCCTTTAAAAACCAGAACCCTTTATAAACCAGAGCTCGTTATAAACCACAGCCCGTTATGAACCAGAGCTCTTTATAAACCAAAGCCAGTTATAAACCAGAGCCCGTTATAAACCAAACACCTTTATAAACCAGAGCCCGTTATAAACCAGAGCCCTTTATAAACCAAGGCCGGTTATAAACCAGAATCCGTTATAAACCAGAGCTCTTCATAAATCAAAGCCGGTTATAATCCAGAGCCTGTTATGAACCAGAGGCTTTTTAAACCAAAGCTTGTTATAAGCCAGAGGCCGATAAAAACCAGAGCCCTTTATAATCCAAAGCCCGTTATAAACCAGAGCCCATTACAAACCAGAGCCCTTTATAAACCAGAACCTTTTATAAACCAGAGCCCGTTATAAACCAGAGCCCTTTATAAACCAGAGCCCTTTATAAACCACAGCCCTGTATAAACCAAAGCCGGTTACAAACCAGAGCCGTTATAAACCACAGCCCTTTGTAAACCAGAGCCTGTTATAAACCAGAGGCCTTCATAAACCAAAACTGGTTATAAACCAGATCCCGTTATAAACCAGAGCCAGTTATAAACCAGAGCCCTTTATAAACCAAAGCCGGCTATAAACCAGAGCCTGTTATAAATCAAAGCCGGTTATAAACCAGAGCCGTTATAAACCACAGCCCTTTATAAACTAGAGCCTGTTATAAACCAGAGGCCTTTATAAACCAAAGCCGGTTATAAACCAGATCCCGTTATAAACCAGATCCATTTATAAACCAAAGCCAGTTATAAACCAAAAACAATTATAAACCAGAGCCCTTTATAAACCAGAGCCCTTTATAAAAAAAAGAGCCCTTTATAAATCAAAGCCGTTTAGAAACCAAATCCTTTATAAACAAGAGCCCTTTATAAACCAAAGCCGGTTATAAACCAGAGCCTGTTATAAACAAGAGGCCTTTTTAAACCAAAGCCGGTTATAAGCTAGAGGCCGTTAAAAACCAGAGCCCTTTATAAACCAGAGCCTGTTATAAACCAGAGGCCTTTATAAACCAAAGCCGGTTATAAACCAGATCCCGTTATAAACCAGATCCATTTATAAACCAAAGCCAGTTATAAATCAGAGCCAGTTATAAACCGGAGCCCTTTATAAACCAGAGCCCTTTATAAAAAAAAGAGCCCTTTATAAATCAAAGCCCTTTAGAACCAAATCCTTTATAAACCAGAGCCCTTTATAAACCAGATCCTGTTATAAACCAAAGCCGGTTACAAACCAGAGCCGTTATAAACCACCGCCCTTTATAAACCAGAGCCTGTTATAAACCAGAGGCCTTCATAAACCAAAACCGGTTATCAACCAGATCCCGTTATAAACCAGAGCCCGTTATAAACCAAAGCCTGTTATAAACCAGAGCCAATTAGAAACCAAATCCTTTATAAACCAGAGCCCTTTATAAACCAGAGCCTGTTATAAACCAGATCCCGTTATAAACCAGAGCCCGTTATAAACCAAAGCCGGTTATAAACCAGACCCTGTTATAAACCAGAGGCCTTTTTAAACCAAAGCCTGTTATAAGCCAGAGGCCGTTAAAAACCAGAGCACTTTATATACCAGAACCCTTTATAAACCAGAGCACGTTATAAACCAGAGCCCGTTATTAATCAGAGCCCGTTATAAACCAGAGCCCTTTAAAAACCAGAACCCTTTATAAACCAGAGCCCGTTATAAACCACAGCCCGTTATGAACCAGAGCTCTTTATAAACCAAAGCCAGTTATAAACCAGAGCCCGTTATAAACCAGACACCTTTATAAACCAGAGCCCGTTATAAACCAGAGCCCTTTTTAAACCAAAGCCGGTTATAAGCTAGAGGCCTTAAAAACCAGAGCCCTTTATAAACCAGAGCCTGTTATAAACCAGAGGCCTTTATAAACCAAAGCCGGTTATAAACCAGATCCCGTTATAAACCAGATCCATTTATAAACCAAAGCCAGTTATAAATCAGAGCCAGTTATAAACCAGAGCCCTTTATAAACCAGAGCCCTTTATAAAAAAAGAGCCCTTTATAAATCAAAGCCCTTTAGAACCAAATCCTTTATAAACCAGAGCCCATTATAAACCAGAGCCTGTTATAAACCAAAGCCGGTTACAAACCAGAGCCGTTATAAACCACAGCCCTTTATAAACCAGAGCCTGTTATAAACCAGAGGCCTTCATAAACCAAAACCGGTTATAAACCAGATCCCGTTATAAACCAGAGCCCGTTATAAACCAAAGCCTGTTATAAACCAGAGCCAATTAGAACACAAATCCTTTATAAACCAGAGCCCTTTATAAACCAGAGCCTGTTATAAACCAGATCCCGTTATAAACCAGAGCCCGTTATAAACCAAAGCCGGTTATAAACCAGAGCCTGTTATAAACCAGAGGCCTTTTTAAACCAAAGCCTGTTATAAGCCAGAGGCCGTTAAAAACCAGAGCACTTTATATACCAGAACCCTTTATAAACCAGAGCCCGTTATTAATCAGAGCCCGTTATAAACCAGAGCCCTTTAAAAACCAGAACCCTTTATAAACCAGAGCCCGTTATAAACCACAGCCCGTTATGAACCAGAGCTCTTTATAAACCAAAGCCAGTTATAAACCAGAGCCCGTTATAAACCAAACACCTTTATAAACCAGAGCCCGTTATAAACCAGAGCCCTTTATAAACCAAGGCCGGTTATAAACCAGAATCCGTTATAAACCAGAGCTCTTCATAAATCAAAGCCGGTTATAAACCAGAGCCTGTTATGAACCAGAGGCTTTTTAAACCAAAGCTTGTTATAAGCCAGAGGCCGATAAAAACCAGAGCCCTTTATAATCCAAAGCCCGTTATAAACCAGAGCCCATTACAAACCAGAGCCCTTTATAAACCAGAACCTTTTATAAACCAGAGCCCGTTATAAACCAGAGCCGGTTATAAACCAGAGCCTGTTATAAACCAGAGGCCTTTTTAAACCAAAGCCTGTTATAAGCCAGAGGCCATTAAAAACCAGAGCACTTTATATACCAGAACCCTTTATAAATCAGAGCCCGTTATTAATCAGAGCCCGTTATAAACCAGAGCCCTTTAAAAACCAGAACCCTTTATAAACCAGAGCTCGTTATAAACCACAGCCCGTTATGAACCAGAGCTCTTTATAAACCAAAGCCAGTTATAAACCAGAGCCCGTTATAAACCAAACACCTTTATAAACCAGAGCCCGTTATAAACCAGAGCCCTTTATAAACCAAGGCCGGTTATAAACCAGAATCCGTTATAAACCAGAGCTCTTCATAAATCAAAGCCGGTTATAATCCAGAGCCTGTTATGAACCAGAGGCTTTTTAAACCAAAGCTTGTTATAAGCCAGAGGCCGATAAAAACCAGAGCCCTTTATAATCCAAAGCCCGTTATAAACCAGAGCCCATTACAAACCAGAGCCCTTTATAAACCAGAACCTTTTATAAACCAGAGCCCGTTATAAACCAGAGCCCTTTATAAACCAGAGCCCTTTATAAACCACAGCCCTGTATAAACCAAAGCCGGTTACAAACCAGAGCCGTTATAAACCACAGCCCTTTGTAAACCAGAGCCTGTTATAAACCAGAGGCCTTCATAAACCAAAACTGGTTATAAACCAGATCCCGTTATAAACCAGAGCCAGTTATAAACCAGAGCCCTTTATAAACCAAAGCCGGCTATAAACCAGAGCCTGTTATAAATCAAAGCCGGTTATAAACCAGAGCCGTTATAAACCACAGCCCTTTATAAACTAGAGCCTGTTATAAACCAGAGGCCTTTATAAACCAAAGCCGGTTATAAACCAGATCCCGTTATAAACCAGATCCATTTATAAACCAAAGCCAGTTATAAACCAAAAACAATTATAAACCAGAGCCCTTTATAAACCAGAGCCCTTTATAAAAAAAAGAGCCCTTTATAAATCAAAGCCGTTTAGAAACCAAATCCTTTATAAACAAGAGCCCTTTATAAACCAAAGCCGGTTATAAACCAGAGCCTGTTATAAACAAGAGGCCTTTTTAAACCAAAGCCGGTTATAAGCTAGAGGCCGTTAAAAACCAGAGCCCTTTATAAACCAGAGCCTGTTATAAACCAGAGGCCTTTATAAACCAAAGCCGGTTATAAACCAGATCCCGTTATAAACCAGATCCATTTATAAACCAAAGCCAGTTATAAATCAGAGCCAGTTATAAACCGGAGCCCTTTATAAACCAGAGCCCTTTATAAAAAAAAGAGCCCTTTATAAATCAAAGCCCTTTAGAACCAAATCCTTTATAAACCAGAGCCCTTTATAAACCAGATCCTGTTATAAACCAAAGCCGGTTACAAACCAGAGCCGTTATAAACCACCGCCCTTTATAAACCAGAGCCTGTTATAAACCAGAGGCCTTCATAAACCAAAACCGGTTATCAACCAGATCCCGTTATAAACCAGAGCCCGTTATAAACCAAAGCCTGTTATAAACCAGAGCCAATTAGAAACCAAATCCTTTATAAACCAGAGCCCTTTATAAACCAGAGCCTGTTATAAACCAGATCCCGTTATAAACCAGAGCCCGTTATAAACCAAAGCCGGTTATAAACCAGACCCTGTTATAAACCAGAGGCCTTTTTAAACCAAAGCCTGTTATAAGCCAGAGGCCGTTAAAAACCAGAGCACTTTATATACCAGAACCCTTTATAAACCAGAGCACGTTATAAACCAGAGCCCGTTATTAATCAGAGCCCGTTATAAACCAGAGCCCTTTAAAAACCAGAACCCTTTATAAACCAGAGCCCGTTATAAACCACAGCCCGTTATGAACCAGAGCTCTTTATAAACCAAAGCCAGTTATAAACCAGAGCCCGTTATAAACCAGACACCTTTATAAACCAGAGCCCGTTATAAACCAGAGCCCTTTTTAAACCAAAGCCGGTTATAAGCTAGAGGCCTTAAAAACCAGAGCCCTTTATAAACCAGAGCCTGTTATAAACCAGAGGCCTTTATAAACCAAAGCCGGTTATAAACCAGATCCCGTTATAAACCAGATCCATTTATAAACCAAAGCCAGTTATAAATCAGAGCCAGTTATAAACCAGAGCCCTTTATAAACCAGAGCCCTTTATAAAAAAAGAGCCCTTTATAAATCAAAGCCCTTTAGAACCAAATCCTTTATAAACCAGAGCCCATTATAAACCAGAGCCTGTTATAAACCAAAGCCGGTTACAAACCAGAGCCGTTATAAACCACAGCCCTTTATAAACCAGAGCCTGTTATAAACCAGAGGCCTTCATAAACCAAAACCGGTTATAAACCAGATCCCGTTATAAACCAGAGCCCGTTATAAACCAAAGCCTGTTATAAACCAGAGCCAATTAGAACACAAATCCTTTATAAACCAGAGCCCTTTATAAACCAGAGCCTGTTATAAACCAGATCCCGTTATAAACCAGAGCCCGTTATAAACCAAAGCCGGTTATAAACCAGAGCCTGTTATAAACCAGAGGCCTTTTTAAACCAAAGCCTGTTATAAGCCAGAGGCCGTTAAAAACCAGAGCACTTTATATACCAGAACCCTTTATAAACCAGAGCCCGTTATTAATCAGAGCCCGTTATAAACCAGAGCCCTTTAAAAACCAGAACCCTTTATAAACCAGAGCCCGTTATAAACCACAGCCCGTTATGAACCAGAGCTCTTTATAAACCAAAGCCAGTTATAAACCAGAGCCCGTTATAAACCAAACACCTTTATAAACCAGAGCCCGTTATAAACCAGAGCCCTTTATAAACCAAGGCCGGTTATAAACCAGAATCCGTTATAAACCAGAGCTCTTCATAAATCAAAGCCGGTTATAAACCAGAGCCTGTTATGAACCAGAGGCTTTTTAAACCAAAGCTTGTTATAAGCCAGAGGCCGATAAAAACCAGAGCCCTTTATAATCCAAAGCCCGTTATAAACCAGAGCCCATTACAAACCAGAGCCCTTTATAAACCAGAACCTTTTATAAACCAGAGCCCGTTATAAACCAGAGCCCTTTATAAACCAGAGCCCTTTATAAACCACAGCCCTGTATAAACCAAAGCCGGTTACAAACCAGAGCCATTAAAAACCACAGCCCTTTATAAACCAGAGCCTGTTATAAACCAGAGGCCTTCATAAACAAAAACCGGTTATAAACCAGATCCCGTTATAAACCAGAGCCAGTTATAAACCAGAGCCCTTTATAAACCAAAGCCGGCTATAAACCAGAGCCTGTTATAAATCAAAGCCGGTTATAAACCAGAGCCGTTATAAACCACAGCCCTTTATAAACCAGAGCCTGTTATAAACCAGAGGCCTTTATAAACCAAAGCCGGTTATAAACCAGATCCCGTTATAAACCAGATCCATTTATAAACCAAAGCCAGTTATAAACCAAAACCAATTATAAACCAGAGCCCTTTATAAACCAGAGCCCTTTATAAAAAAGAGCCCTTTATAAATCAAAGCCGTTTAGAAACCAAATGCTTTATAAACAAGAGCCCTTTATAAACCAGAGCCTGTTATAAACCAAAGCCGGTTACAAACCAGAGCCGTTATAAACCACCGCCCTTTATAAACCAGAGCCTATTATAAACCAGAGGCCTTCATAAACCAAAACCGGTTATCAACCAGATCCCGTTATAAACCAGAGCCCGTTGTAAACCAAAGCCTGTTATAAACCAGAGCCAATTAGAAACCAAATCCTTTATAAACCAGAGCCCTTTATAAACCAGAGCCTGTTATAAACCAGATCCCGTTATAAACCAGAGCCTGTTATAAACCAAAGCCGGTTATAAACCAGAGCCTGTTATAAACCAGAGGCCTTTTTAAACCAAAGCCTGTTATAAGCCAGAGGCCGTTAAAAACCAGAGCACTTTATATACCAGAACCCTTTATAAACCAGAGCACGTTATAAACCAGAGCCCGTTATTAATCAGAGCCAGTTATAAACCAGAGCCCTTTAAAAACCAGAACCCTTTATAAACCAGAGCCCGTTATAAACCACAGCCCGTTATGAACCAGAGCTCTTTATAAACCAAAGCCAGTTATAAACCAGAGCCCGTTATAAACCAGACACCTTTATAAACCAGAGCCCGTTATAAACCAGAGCCCTTTATAAACCAAGGTCGGTTATAAACCAGAATCCGTTATAAACCAGAGCTCTTCATAAATCAAAGCCGGTTATAAACCAGAGCCTGTTATGAACCAGAGGCTTTTTAAACCAAAGCTTGTTATAAGCCAGAGGCCGATAAAAACCAGAGCCCTGTATAATCCAAAGCCCGTTATAAACCAGAGCCCATTACAAACCAGAACCCTTTATAAACCAGAACCTTTTATAAACCAGAGCCCGTTATAAACCAGAGCCCTTTATAAACCAGAGCCCTTTATAAACCACAGCCTTGTATAAACCAAAGCTGGTTACAAACCAGAGCCGTTATAAACCACAGCCCTTTATAAACCAGAGCCTATTATAAACCAGAGGCCTTCATAAACCAAAACCGGTTATAAACCAGATCCCGTTATAAACCAGAGCCAGTTATAAACCAGAGCCCTTTGTAAACCAAAGCCGGCTATAAACCAGAGCCTGTTATAAATCAAAGCCGGTTATAAACCAGAGCCGTTATAAACCACAGCCCTTTATAAACCAGAGCCTGTTATAAACCAGAGGCCTTTATAAACCAAAGCCGGTTATAAACCAGATCCCGTTATAAACCAGATCCATTTATAAACCAAAGCCAGTTATAAACCAAAACCAATTATAAACCAGAGCCCTTTATAAACCAGAGCCCTTTATAAAAAAAAGAGCCCTTTATAAATCAAAGCCGTTTAGAAACCCAATCCTTCATAAACCAGAGCCCTTTATAAACCAGAGCCTGTTGTAAATCAGAGGCCTTTATAAACCAAAGCCGGTTAGAAACCAGATCCCGTTATAAACTAGATCCATTTATAAACCAAAGCCAGTTATAAATCAGAGACAGTTATAAACCAGAGCCCTTTATAAAAAAAAGAGCCCTTTATAAATCAAAGCCCTGTAGAAACCAAATCCTTTATAAACCTGAGCCCTTTATAAACCAGAGCCTGTTATAAACCAGAGCCTGTTATAAACCAGAGGCCTTTTTAAACCAAAGCCTGTTATAAGCCAGAGGCCATTAAAAACCAGAGCGCTTTATATACCAGAACCATTTATAAACCAGAGCACGTTATAAATCAGAGCCCTTTATAAACCAGAGCCCTTTATAAACCACAGCCCTGTATAAACCAAAGCCGGTTACAAACCAGAGACCGTTATAAACCATCCCCTTTATAAACCAGAGCCCTTTATAAACCAGAGCCTGTTATAAACCAGATCCCGTTATAAACCATAGCCCGTTATAAACCAAAGCCGGTTATAAACCAGAGCCTGTTATAAACCAGAGGCCTTTTTAAACCAAAGCCTGTTATAAGCCAGAGGCCATTAAAAACCAGAGCACTTTATATACCAGAACCCTTTATAAATCAGAGCCCGTTATTAATCAGAGCCCGTTATAAACCAGAGCCCTTTAAAAACCAGAACCCTTTATAAACCAGAGCTCGTTATAAACCACAGCCCGTTATGAACCAGAGCTCTTTATAAACCAAAGCCAGTTATAAACCAGAGCCCGTTATAAACCAAACACCTTTATAAACCAGAGCCCGTTATAAACCAGAGCCCTTTATAAACCAAGGCCGGTTATAAACCAGAATCCGTTATAAACCAGAGCTCTTCATAAATCAAAGCCGGTTATAATCCAGAGCCTGTTATGAACCAGAGGCTTTTTAAACCAAAGCTTGTTATAAGCCAGAGGCCGATAAAAACCAGAGCCCTTTATAATCCAAAGCCCGTTATAAACCAGAGCCCATTACAAACCAGAGCCCTTTATAAACCAGAACCTTTTATAAACCAGAGCCCGTTATAAACCAGAGCCCTTTATAAACCAGAGCCCTTTATAAACCACAGCCCTGTATAAACCAAAGCCGGTTACAAACCAGAGCCGTTATAAACCACAGCCCTTTGTAAACCAGAGCCTGTTATAAACCAGAGGCCTTCATAAACCAAAACTGGTTATAAACCAGATCCCGTTATAAACCAGAGCCAGTTATAAACCAGAGCCCTTTATAAACCAAAGCCGGCTATAAACCAGAGCCTGTTATAAATCAAAGCCGGTTATAAACCAGAGCCGTTATAAACCACAGCCCTTTATAAACTAGAGCCTGTTATAAACCAGAGGCCTTTATAAACCAAAGCCGGTTATAAACCAGATCCCGTTATAAACCAGATCCATTTATAAACCAAAGCCAGTTATAAACCAAAAACAATTATAAACCAGAGCCCTTTATAAACCAGAGCCCTTTATAAAAAAAAGAGCCCTTTATAAATCAAAGCCGTTTAGAAACCAAATCCTTTATAAACAAGAGCCCTTTATAAACCAAAGCCGGTTATAAACCAGAGCCTGTTATAAACAAGAGGCCTTTTTAAACCAAAGCCGGTTATAAGCTAGAGGCCGTTAAAAACCAGAGCCCTTTATAAACCAGAGCCTGTTATAAACCAGAGGCCTTTATAAACCAAAGCCGGTTATAAACCAGATCCCGTTATAAACCAGATCCATTTATAAACCAAAGCCAGTTATAAATCAGAGCCAGTTATAAACCGGAGCCCTTTATAAACCAGAGCCCTTTATAAAAAAAAGAGCCCTTTATAAATCAAAGCCCTTTAGAACCAAATCCTTTATAAACCAGAGCCCTTTATAAACCAGATCCTGTTATAAACCAAAGCCGGTTACAAACCAGAGCCGTTATAAACCACCGCCCTTTATAAACCAGAGCCTGTTATAAACCAGAGGCCTTCATAAACCAAAACCGGTTATCAACCAGATCCCGTTATAAACCAGAGCCCGTTATAAACCAAAGCCTGTTATAAACCAGAGCCAATTAGAAACCAAATCCTTTATAAACCAGAGCCCTTTATAAACCAGAGCCTGTTATAAACCAGATCCCGTTATAAACCAGAGCCCGTTATAAACCAAAGCCGGTTATAAACCAGAGCCTGTTATAAACCAGAGGCCTTTTTAAACCAAAGCCTGTTATAAGCCAGAGGCCGTTAAAAACCAGAGCACTTTATATACCAGAACCCTTTATAAACCAGAGCACGTTATAAACCAGAGCCCGTTATTAATCAGAGCCCGTTATAAACCAGAGCCCTTTAAAAACCAGAACCCTTTATAAACCAGAGCCCGTTATAAACCACAGCCCGTTATGAACCAGAGCTCTTTATAAACCAAAGCCAGTTATAAACCAGAGCCCGTTATAAACCAGACACCTTTATAAACCAGAGCCCGTTATAAACCAGAGCCCTTTTTAAACCAAAGCCGGTTATAAGCTAGAGGCCTTAAAAACCAGAGCCCTTTATAAACCAGAGCCTGTTATAAACCAGAGGCCTTTATAAACCAAAGCCGGTTATAAACCAGATCCCGTTATAAACCAGATCCATTTATAAACCAAAGCCAGTTATAAATCAGAGCCAGTTATAAACCAGAGCCCTTTATAAACCAGAGCCCTTTATAAAAAAAGAGCCCTTTATAAATCAAAGCCCTTTAGAACCAAATCCTTTATAAACCAGAGCCCTTTATAAACCAGAGCCTGTTATAAACCAAAGCCGGTTACAAACCAGAGCCGTTATAAACCACAGCCCTTTATAAACCAGAGCCTGTTATAAACCAGAGGCCTTCATAAACCAAAACCGGTTATAAACCAGATCCCGTTATAAACCAGAGCCCGTTATAAACCAAAGCCTGTTATAAACCAGAGCCAATTAGAACACAAATCCTTTATAAACCAGAGCCCTTTATAAACCAGAGCCTGTTATAAACCAGATCCCGTTATAAACCAGAGCCCGTTATAAACCAAAGCCGGTTATAAACCAGAGCCTGTTATAAACCAGAGGCCTTTTTAAACCAAAGCCTGTTATAAGCCAGAGGCCGTTAAAAACCAGAGCACTTTATATACCAGAACCCTTTATAAACCAGAGCCCGTTATTAATCAGAGCCCGTTATAAACCAGAGCCCTTTAAAAACCAGAACCCTTTATAAACCAGAGCCCGTTATAAACCACAGCCCGTTATGAACCAGAGCTCTTTATAAACCAAAGCCAGTTATAAACCAGAGCCCGTTATAAACCAAACACCTTTATAAACCAGAGCCCGTTATAAACCAGAGCCCTTTATAAACCAAGGCCGGTTATAAACCAGAATCCGTTATAAACCAGAGCTCTTCATAAATCAAAGCCGGTTATAAACCAGAGCCTGTTATGAACCAGAGGCTTTTTAAACCAAAGCTTGTTATAAGCCAGAGGCCGATAAAAACCAGAGCCCTTTATAATCCAAAGCCCGTTATAAACCAGAGCCCATTACAAACCAGAGCCCTTTATAAACCAGAACCTTTTATAAACCAGAGCCCGTTATAAACCAGAGCCCTTTATAAACCAGAGCCCTTTATAAACCACAGCCCTGTATAAACCAAAGCCGGTTACAAACCAGAGCCATTAAAAACCACAGCCCTTTATAAACCAGAGCCTGTTATAAACCAGAGGCCTTCATAAACCAAAACCGGTTATAAACCAGATCCCGTTATAAACCAGAGCCAGTTATAAACCAGAGCCCTTTATAAACCAAAGCCGGCTATAAACCAGAGCCTGTTATAAATCAAAGCCGGTTATAAACCAGAGCCGTTATAAACCACAGCCCTTTATAAACCAGAGCCTGTTATAAACCAGAGGCCTTTATAAACCAAAGCCGGTTATAAACCAGATCCCGTTATAAACCAGATCCATTTATAAACCAAAGCCAGTTATAAACCAAAACCAATTATAAACCAGAGCCCTTTATAAACCAGAGCCCTTTATAAAAAAGAGCCCTTTATAAATCAAAGCCGTTTAGAAACCAAATGCTTTATAAACAAGAGCCCTTTATAAACCAGAGCCTGTTATAAACCAAAGCCGGTTACAAACCAGAGCCGTTATAAACCACCGCCCTTTATAAACCAGAGCCTATTATAAACCAGAGGCCTTCATAAACCAAAACCGGTTATCAACCAGATCCCGTTATAAACCAGAGCCCGTTGTAAACCAAAGCCTGTTATAAACCAGAGCCAATTAGAAACCAAATCCTTTATAAACCAGAGCCCTTTATAAACCAGAGCCTGTTATAAACCAGATCCCGTTATAAACCAGAGCCTGTTATAAACCAAAGCCGGTTATAAACCAGAGCCTGTTATAAACCAGAGGCCTTTTTAAACCAAAGCCTGTTATAAGCCAGAGGCCGTTAAAAACCAGAGCACTTTATATACCAGAACCCTTTATAAACCAGAGCACGTTATAAACCAGAGCCCGTTATTAATCAGAGCCAGTTATAAACCAGAGCCCTTTAAAAACCAGAACCCTTTATAAACCAGAGCCCGTTATAAACCACAGCCCGTTATGAACCAGAGCTCTTTATAAACCAAAGCCAGTTATAAACCAGAGCCCGTTATAAACCAGACACCTTTATAAACCAGAGCCCGTTATAAACCAGAGCCCTTTATAAACCAAGGCCGGTTATAAACCAGAATCCGTTATAAACCAGAGCTCTTCATAAATCAAAGCCGGTTATAAACCAGAGCCTGTTATGAACCAGAGGCTTTTTAAACCAAAGCTTGTTATAAGCCAGAGGCCGATAAAAACCAGAGCCCTGTATAATCCAAAGCCCGTTATAAACCAGAGCCCATTACAAACCAGAACCCTTTATAAACCAGAACCTTTTATAAACCAGAGCCCGTTATAAACCAGAGCCCTTTATAAACCAGAGCCCTTTATAAACCACAGCCCTGTATAAACCAAAGCTGGTTACAAACCAGATCCGTTATAAACCACAGCCCTTTATAAACCAGAGCCTATTATAAACCAGAGGCCTTCATAAACCAAAACCGGTTATAAACCAGATCCCGTTATAAACCAGAGCCAGTTATAAACCAGAGCCCTTTGTAAACCAAAGCCGGCTATAAACCAGAGCCTGTTATAAATCAAAGCCGGTTATAAACCAGAGCCGTTATAAACCAGATCCATTTATAAACCAAAGCCAGTTATAAATCAGAGACAGTTATAAACCAGATCCATTTATAAACCAAAGCCGGTTATAAACCAGAGCCTGTTATAAACCAGAGGCCTTTTTAAACCAAAGCCTGTTATAAGCCAGAGGCCGTTAAAAACCAGAGCACTTTATATACCAGAACCCTTTATAAACCAGAGCACGTTATAAACCAGAGCCCGTTATTAATCAGAGCCAGTTATAAACCAGAGCCCTTTAAAAACCAGAACCCTTTATAAACCAGAGCCCGTTATAAACCACAGCCCGTTATGAACCAGAGCTCTTTATAAACCAAAGCCAGTTATAAACCAGAGCCCCTTATAAACCAGACACCTTTATAAACCAGAGCCCGTTATAAACCAGAGCCCTTTATAAACCAAGGCCGGTTATAAACCAGAATCCGTTATAAACCAGAGCTCTTCATAAATCAAAGCCGGTTATAAACCAGAGCCTGTTATAAACCAGAGCCAATTAGAAACCAAATCCTTTATAAACCAGAGCCCTTTATAAACCAGAGCCTGTTATAAACCAGATCCCGTTATAAACCAGAGCCCGTTATAAACCAAAGCCGGTTATAAACCAGAGCCTGTTATAAACCAGAGGCCTTTTTAAACCAAAGCCTGTTATAAGCCAGAGGCCGTTAAAAACCAGAGCACTTTATATACCAGAACCCTTTATAAACCAGAGCACGTTATAAACCAGAGCCCGTTATTAATCAGAGCCCGTTATAAACCAGAGCCCTTTAAAAACCAGAACCCTTTATAAACCAGAGCCCGTTATAAACCACAGCCCGTTATGAACCAGAGCTCTTTATAAACCAAAGCCAGTTATAAACCAGAGCCCGTTATAAACCAGACACCTTTATAAACCAGAGCCCGTTATAAACCAGAGCCCTTTTTAAACCAAAGCCGGTTATAAGCTAGAGGCCTTAAAAACCAGAGCCCTTTATAAACCAGAGCCTGTTATAAACCAGAGGCCTTTATAAACCAAAGCCGGTTATAAACCAGATCCCGTTATAAACCAGATCCATTTATAAACCAAAGCCAGTTATAAATCAGAGCCAGTTATAAACCAGAGCCCTTTATAAACCAGAGCCCTTTATAAAAAAAGAGCCCTTTATAAATCAAAGCCCTTTAGAACCAAATCCTTTATAAACCAGAGCCCTTTATAAACCAGAGCCTGTTATAAACCAAAGCCGGTTACAAACCAGAGCCGTTATAAACCACAGCCCTTTATAAACCAGAGCCTGTTATAAACCAGAGGCCTTCATAAACCAAAACCGGTTATAAACCAGATCCCGTTATAAACCAGAGCCCGTTATAAACCAAAGCCTGTTATAAACCAGAGCCAATTAGAACACAAATCCTTTATAAACCAGAGCCCTTTATAAACCAGAGCCTGTTATAAACCAGATCCCGTTATAAACCAGAGCCCGTTATAAACCAAAGCCGGTTATAAACCAGAGCCTGTTATAAACCAGAGGCCTTTTTAAACCAAAGCCTGTTATAAGCCAGAGGCCGTTAAAAACCAGAGCACTTTATATACCAGAACCCTTTATAAACCAGAGCCCGTTATTAATCAGAGTCCGTTATAAACCAGAGCCCTTTAAAAACCAGAACCCTTTATAAACCAGAGCCCGTTATAAACCACAGCCCGTTATGAACCAGAGCTCTTTATAAACCAAAGCCAGTTATAAACCAGAGCCCGTTATAAACCAAACACCTTTATAAACCAGAGCCCGTTATAAACCAGAGCCCTTTATAAACCAAGGCCGGTTATAAACCAGAATCCGTTATAAACCAGAGCTCTTCATAAATCAAAGCCGGTTATAAACCAGAGCCTGTTATGAACCAGAGGCTTTTTAAACCAAAGCTTGTTATAAGCCAGAGGCCGATAAAAACCAGAGCCCTTTATAATCCAAAGCCCGTTATAAACCAGAGCCCATTACAAACCAGAGCCCTTTATAAACCAGAACCTTTTATAAACCAGAGCCCGTTATAAACCAGAGCCCTTTATAAACCAGAGCCCTTTATAAACCACAGCCCTGTATAAACCAAAGCCGGTTACAAACCAGAGCCATTAAAAACCACAGCCCTTTATAAACCAGAGCCTGTTATAAACCAGAGGCCTTCATAAACCAAAACCGGTTATAAACCAGATCCCGTTATAAACCAGAGCCAGTTATAAACCAGAGCCCTTTATAAACCAAAGCCGGCTATAAACCAGAGCCTGTTATAAATCAAAGCCGGTTATAAACCAGAGCCGTTATAAACCACAGCCCTTTATAAACCAGAGCCTGTTATAAACCAGAGGCCTTTATAAACCAAAGCCGGTTATAAACCAGATCCCGTTATAAACCAGATCCATTTATAAACCAAAGCCAGTTATAAACCAAAACCAATTATAAACCAGAGCCCTTTATAAACCAGAGCCCTTTATAAAAAAGAGCCCTTTATAAATCAAAGCCGTTTAGAAACCAAATGCTTTATAAACAAGAGCCCTTTATAAACCAGAGCCTGTTATAAACCAAAGCCGGTTACAAACCAGAGCCGTTATAAACCACCGCCCTTTATAAACCAGAGCCTATTATAAACCAGAGGCCTTCATAAACCAAAACCGGTTATCAACCAGATCCCGTTATAAACCAGAGCCCGTTGTAAACCAAAGCCTGTTATAAACCAGAGCCAATTAGAAACCAAATCCTTTATAAACCAGAGCCCTTTATAAACCAGAGCCTGTTATAAACCAGATCCCGTTATAAACCAGAGCCTGTTATAAACCAAAGCCGGTTATAAACCAGAGCCTGTTATAAACCAGAGGCCTTTTTAAACCAAAGCCTGTTATAAGCCAGAGGCCGTTAAAAACCAGAGCACTTTATATACCAGAACCCTTTATAAACCAGAGCACGTTATAAACCAGAGCCCGTTATTAATCAGAGCCAGTTATAAACCAGAGCCCTTTAAAAACCAGAACCCTTTATAAACCAGAGCCCGTTATAAACCACAGCCCGTTATGAACCAGAGCTCTTTATAAACCAAAGCCAGTTATAAACCAGAGCCCGTTATAAACCAGACACCTTTATAAACCAGAGCCCGTTATAAACCAGAGCCCTTTATAAACCAAGGCCGGTTATAAACCAGAATCCGTTATAAACCAGAGCTCTTCATAAATCAAAGCCGGTTATAAACCAGAGCCTGTTATGAACCAGAGGCTTTTTAAACCAAAGCTTGTTATAAGCCAGAGGCCGATAAAAACCAGAGCCCTGTATAATCCAAAGCCCGTTATAAACCAGAGCCCATTACAAACCAGAACCCTTTATAAACCAGAACCTTTTATAAACCAGAGCCCGTTATAAACCAGAGCCCTTTATAAACCAGAGCCCTTTATAAACCACAGCCCTGTATAAACCAAAGCTGGTTACAAACCAGATCCGTTATAAACCACAGCCCTTTATAAACCAGAGCCTATTATAAACCAGAGGCCTTCATAAACCAAAACCGGTTATAAACCAGATCCCGTTATAAACCAGAGCCAGTTATAAACCAGAGCCCTTTGTAAACCAAAGCCGGCTATAAACCAGAGCCTGTTATAAATCAAAGCCGGTTATAAACCAGAGCCGTTATAAACCAGATCCATTTATAAACCAAAGCCAGTTATAAATCAGAGACAGTTATAAACCAGATCCATTTATAAACCAAAGCCGGTTATAAACCAGAGCCTGTTATAAACCAGAGGCCTTTTTAAACCAAAGCCTGTTATAAGCCAGAGGCCGTTAAAAACCAGAGCACTTTATATACCAGAACCCTTTATAAACCAGAGCACGTTATAAACCAGAGCCCGTTATTAATCAGAGCCAGTTATAAACCAGAGCCCTTTAAAAACCAGAACCCTTTATAAACCAGAGCCCGTTATAAACCACAGCCCGTTATGAACCAGAGCTCTTTATAAACCAAAGCCAGTTATAAACCAGAGCCCGTTATAAACCAGACACCTTTATAAACCAGAGCCCGTTATAAACCAGAGCCCTTTATAAACCAAGGCCGGTTATAAACCAGAATCCGTTATAAACCAGAGCTCTTCATAAATCAAAGCCGGTTATAAACCAGAGCCTGTTATGAACCAGAGGCTTTTTAAACCAAAGCTTGTTATAAGCCAGAGGCCGATAAAAACCAGAGCCCTGTATAATCCAAAGCCCGTTATAAACCAGAGCCCATTACAAACCAGAACCCTTTATAAACCAGAACCTTTTATAAACCAGAGCCCGTTATAAACCAGAGCCCTTTATATACCAGAGC